>PVKU01007779.1:0-82369 GCA_004027475.1 Anoura caudifer
AACAACAACAACAACAAAACCCGACTTCCATTTCCATCTACCTGTTTTCAGGTTTGTACATAAGTGTGTGAATAAAAAGTTAAAAAGAGAAACAATTCTCATCCCTGAATCCATAAGGTAATTGGAAGAAAAGCCATATTCACCTCATTACAATTTATAGTCAATAAAAATTAACTTAAAGCCATGTAATCACACAGAATTTTTTAAAAGTAAAATTTATATTTATTTTGTTGACACAGTAGGGATAGCTGTATAAATTCAAGGAGAAAAAAACATGTAAAACTTGCCAGTGTTAAAGAACACCTTGTTCATACACTTTTTAAGTGAATGATGATGGGTACCTGATTGTTATGATATTGGCATTTCACTGGGTACATTTTAAAAAGTGATGTAACACTGTTCTACAGTTTTATTCGACAATGTCAATTGTTGCAGCACGCTGGATATTATATCCTTTGCAACAACTTTAACTTATAATGCAAAACTGTAGCTGTTATTTTTTGAAAGAACTGAGGACACATCGTGTTCCAACATTCTTTTAGGGCGTCTTGTAGATGTCTGAAGATGGTAAATGTTAGAGCACAGCAGTCCCCAACCTTTTCGTGAGGGGCATCACCTCTTGAACTTTTTTTTAAGGTAGTTGTAGTTTCACTTTCTCTACCTGTTGACCAAGAAAAATTAACTAACAAAAATCTAGTAGTAACACTTATAAAATCATTAAATGAATTTTTATATTCATCAAAATGTCATCTGCATGCATCTGACTACTTTAACTCATATACATTTGAAATGTATTACCCACTATAATCTAAAGAGAACATTTGGGGCATCCAAGGACTCACAGAAATCCTGTGCTAAGAGCAGTCTCAAAGCCACACCACCCTGGTCGGTTTGACCTTTGCTCAACGGTATTCCCCTGAGAGAAGACGACTAGGAAAATACCCAGGAAGCCCTTCTTGAAGGGACACCTTGGGAAAGGGCACACAGTCAAATACCCTTTGCAGCCCAGCAGGTAGCTGAAATGAGTGACCGTGCCTAGAGATGTGTGGCTTAAAAGGGGAAGCTGCTACTCAGCTCCACCCAATTGGGCTTATATTGTAGAAGCTTTTCACTTTTCAGGAAAAGCTGGATCTTTATGTGAAACCTCTGAATTTTCAATCCAATATTTTTTTTTTAAATCTGTTTGGGCCAACCTAAACACAAATGTGAGCTGATTTTAGCCCTTGGACCTTCAGTATGCAACCTCGGCTCCAGAGCTACTCAAAATAGGTCCCAGATCCAAGAACTGCTTGTTATATTCCACAATGAAATCCACGGAGTAACTGAGAACACTGAGAAACATTCATAGTAGTCTGACAGATTATTTTGATGAATATAATTTTCTGAACCTAATAATAAAAAAACTGAGCTTATATCATTAGGTTTTTAAATTTATTTCTCAACGTTTTTAAACCAAAATTTCAGCAGGCAATGGATTGGAAAACTTATCCACAGAGAGCTTAAGCATTGCCATGGTCTTCATCAAAGTACAGGGTCTACTTGAAGATGCTGCCTTTTCTAAACCAAAATTAGGGCTGATAACTAAATGTCAGTCTCTGGAATCTTCACATTGACAACCTGAAGGGACACAAGCCTAGGAATTAAAATGAAAGCAGTTCTAATCAGATGATAAACCTTTAGTAGGCAACTCCTACTAAAGACCCAGAAATTGGCAACTCCCAGAAAATAGGGAAATTTCATGTCACTCTTGCAGGTCACCAAGTTTCCTCCATGGCTAGCTGCAGGAGGAGTGGCCTGATGCCACTGGTCACCTGGAGTTCTTTCATCTTCCACTGGTACACAAGGACCAACCCACCTAAGACCCTCACCTTGGGGCAAACAGCATTCTCCTGCTGTTTGTGTGTCTGCCTCTTCATACACATACTGAGTTCTTCCTAGGCCAAACCTCTGGCTTCTCCATCTCCCCAGTATGGTTCTTTTCCACTGAATGCTCTCCTCTTCCTGGACAGTGTAGGGCTCCTTGTTAGGCAAAGATGTCAGCCACCTAGTTCTGGAGCCTTGATAGCTGGCAACCAACTTCCTATCCTGGAGCTTCTGCCCAAGCAGCCCTTTGACCTTTATCCTCCCCTGCTTGGGATGAACCTCCAGGATAGAAAGTTGGTTGCCCATTATCAAAGTTCAACATCCAGATGTGGCTGACTTCCTTGCCTAGCAAAGGACGCCTATATGGGTCAGTTGCACCTAGGATAGCTTAGGCAAAGGGCAGAGGGCCAACAGGCAAGGAAAGGAAGTGCTTAGCAACTTAAAGACCTCTTCACCTTAACCATCAAAGGGACAAACTCTCATGTCTGCACACTCCTAATGAACTAAGGGAAAACCCCTAAGTAAATTGCGCATAGATTGGTGGAGTCCCATCCTCCACCACCCCTCACTTTTTCCTCCTTTCAACAGCTTCAAGCTCCACTGACCCACAGAACACCTACTGATCTATTTTGGAGGGCTGGTGCACTGGGCCTAGCCAGCTGCCTACACCTCAAAGAGGGGAATTTCCCCAGGCAGATTGCGGGTGGGGGAAGGGGTGTAGGACAGGCCCCTGGAGGTGATTTTAGAAGTGCAAACCTGGTGGGGAGTTTTTCTTCACACCATCTGGAGGGAAGTGGTTATAATCTACCACAAATTCTCCTGAAATGATCAAGTACACAGAGGGAAATTGCTACATTGTGAGCAACATGGCTGCTTTGCTTTTTCCTGGGGAGCTCTGAAGACTTTCACATCAATCAGTGACCTCTCCTGCCTGAAGTACAGAGGGAGGAAATCAGGCCAATGAAGAACTGCTCTCCCCTTATCATTCTCCAAGTAGCTGGGCTGGCTGCTTGTTTTTTTTTGTTTCTTTGTTTGTTTTGGGTTTGGGTTTTTGTTGTTGTTTTGTTGTTGTTGTTGTTTTGCAATTTAAGACACTAAGAGATTTTAAATGAAATCAGCCCTGTGTGTATAAAGAAAGAAATGGCCTATCTGGCCAAAAAAGAAAAAGTACCATGTTCTATGTTACTTAGTTTCCATTTTTTTAATGTGTGTATGTGTTAACAGAGCAAAAGAACATAATCTATACAATTAAACTATTACAAGCCATTATAGTAAGGGGGGAGGGAACAAAACACCCAAAATACATAAAAATTATTTTTAAAAACCCATCCTAGAAAAAGGAAATGCCAGAGTAGAAAGATAAGGAGTCTTAATTAACAACAAACTCATCTGTTTCCCTTCTTCCAAATGAGACACTCTTCTAAGGCAATTTGCTTTGGAGAGCAGTTTTGCGCCATAAATCTGGGACATGTTTTTATGTGTGTTTGCTCTGCATGAGGCTTAAGAAAAACACAGCAACCAAATCACCCAGTCCAGCCTTGGAGAGAAAGAGAAGACCTAATCGCCCGTGATGGCGATTACATAACCGAGAATCTCATACACAAGCCCCAAGAGTCTCCAAAGAATCGGCCTTTAGCTTCCTGTCATAAAAGACCCCCCTTTTCCTTCTTTTCCTTTGTGAGGATCACTAAAAATGCTTCTTAAAGACCAAGTGGATGTCTTTGGTAGAAATGGAGGTCACTTAAGAATGATTTATAAGTGCACCCCAAGCCAAAATGAAGTTACGTATCGATATCTAAAGTGCATTTCCATTTAGTGAAGCAAAAGCTCATGATCTGTTTCTAAATGGTGCCCGAAGATGCTCCTCACCAAGGAAAAGGCCTGGCTCAGGGGGCTGCCACGCCCCGAGGCCGCCTGGCCCCGCATCCAGGCCCTTTCTTGGGCAGCCAGAGTGCTCCTCTCTTAGATAATGCCAGGTACTCTGGAAAGTAGCCTTGTAATAATACACAAACCCCTGATGATGTCAGCGTGTTATTGACTTTCCAAGTCTGAATGACTGAGCAGAGGAGCGGGGGTGGGGCGCAATCCATCCGGCTGCGCGGGGACCGGCCAAGAGAAAATGGGCTCGCGGGCCCGGAGGGGGAGGGGCGGCGGCGGCTCTGCGCTCAGGCTCCGCCGCGGCGGCGTCGGGGTCGTGCAGCCAAGTCCAGGCGTGCCTCCTGGTTCCTGCTTTTCTGCTGTTTACGTTTGGCCCAACTCTGCAAGCAGAAATAATTGAAGCCGCCCCCCGACCTCCCGAAGCTTTTGCCACAGGGCAGAACCGGGTTCCAAAGTGGGGAGCCGAAAACAAGAATGGGGGCCCCTCCCTGCTCCCCTCCCCCACCCTGCACTAGATGCTTTCTCCCCGGGTGCAGTCAATGTGCAGGTCCGAGGGTCGCTTTCCGTGGTAAACTACACGCTGCAGAAGCCCCCTTTGGAAACTGCACTTCAGCAGTGGTGACATTTTATGGGACGTGATTGGCTTCCTTTATAGCGCTGGCAGCGCAGGTGCAGAGTTACAGGCTCCCGTTCTCACCCGGCAAAATGACCACGGTGCAATCTGTCATCCTCCAGGCTAGGTGGGAACCAGGCTGGGTTGCCCTTAAATGGAATTGCACGGAGAGACCGGGATCTGGAGGGAAGCACTCCAAACTGGGGCGTGGCATTCCCCGCCAGGCCCAGACCTGGCTTTCTGGCCCGGTGGCCCTCGCCCCACCCCCTCCGCCCACCGCCGGAGCTGGTCGCACCTTTGGGACCAGGCGCCCAGAGGCCTGCCTGATGGCAGAGCCCCGTTCTCGCCTCCTAGACCTGTTGAAATCCCAGGAGGCCCAGGCCCGGCGCACTGTTAGGGCCTACGGGGCTCCTGCAGTTCTGTCCCCCCTGCTTTGGGCTTGTGGAAGCACCGTGAGCTACCAACCGCACACAGGTCCGGGTTCCGGATACTACTGTGACGTTTCAGCCGTATGAGTGTGGGCCGAGTGCTTGACCTCTCCGTATCCCTCATCTGTAAAACGGGGGCAGCAGTAATCCCCTCATAACTGTTGTGAGGATTAAAACAAAGCCTGGTTTAGGAAGGGACTGACTCCCTTGTCAAAATATTCTAGCCTTTCGCCTACATTAGCAGAGTTAAACATGTTAGGCCGACTCTGCAAAGGAGCTGGACCCATTGTTTTCTAAACCCATCCCTTCCCCCACTCCTGGCTTGGTGCAGGCCTCTCCGGATCCGCCCCCACAACCTCACCCCACAGGGTTTCGGACCGAGGCGGTTCCTTGCCAGGGTGGGGGCGGGGAATGTGCCTCTGACCTCAAGTCAACCGTTCACTGCAGCTTCCCAAATTCTCTTCCCCCTCTAACTCCGCTCCTCCCCCGCCGCTGACATATTTTAGTCCAATCATAAGCCTTGGGGAATTTTGAAACTGGGAGTGATAAAGTCAATTTTTCCCCAGGGCAAAGCTGCAAAATATAAATTTGGGCCTCTTCTGCATAACCATGTTTCCCATCCTGCGGAGGAGAGGCCTATCAGAGCACAGAGACAGCGATAGAGAGAGAGAGACATTGAGACAGGTGGAGACCGAAGCGCAGAGTTGAGGGACAGGTCGGAGGTGGGGGTGGGAATGGGCCTCTGACCTAATGTCAGTGCCGGTTCCTGTGTCCCTGGTACTGTCCTGCCTGCCCCAGACTGCATGTGGCAATCCAGTATTTTTCTTACAACAAATTCTCCTTATTGTTTACATGCAACAAAAAAGTCCTAATTAATATATCAAGGTGGCATTTATTAGTCTAACTTGTACAATATCTTGAATTCAAGACTAGCTGCCTACCCCAACTATGAGCACCCAGAGGGCAGAGCTTTGTCTTTTAGCCCCGCCCCCAAGAGTATGCGCCAATGCCTCTTAACAAGGTGCTCCATAAATTCTCCAAATTTAATTGAGCAAGGATTCAGTGGACAGGAAGTGCCCTGGTGGCCGGATCAGGCGCCTTCAACTGGTTAAAGGGGAAACATTACCTATTGCTGCGGTCTTCTAGAAGCCCCACTGGTAATCAGGGTTTATTCGAGTGAATAGAAAGAAAAAAAAGAAGAAACTTTATCCCCTTTAAACTGCATGTAATAAAAATCTTGGAGAAAATGAGTGAATTGTCAGGCTTAATAATTCCCCTTGGGATTTTGTTGGAGCGAGGCTGAAGAAATGCACAGTATTCAACATTTATGGGACAGCAGATCCACATTTTCTCTGAGAATGAAATGTTGTAATGACCTAACCTCTTTTTCCCCCGGCCTCATTTGTTTCCAAAAGGTTTTTTTCCAGCCCATGAGTCACTTCCAGTCAGATCCAAAGACAAAAGCCGGCTAATTGTGTGTCTGTGAGTCAGGTTCCCGGCCCTGCCTTATCAGGAACACCCTTTCTAGCTCCAAGAAGACAGAACGCTTTTCATCCTGTAAGGCTGAGTGGAACCTGTTGCACACAACTTCTGGGTAGGGCTCTGAAGGGAGTCGTGCTGGGCCCTCCCATCTCCCTCTGGCATCTGGCAGCTGATCTCTCAACTGATAGCACCTTGGGGTGGTTCCTTCCTCCCATCACCCTCTGGCATCTGGCAGCTGATCTCTCAACTGATAGCACCTTGGGGTGGTTCCTTCCCAGGGTTATTTTCAATCTGGAACTCTTCATGCATCTACCTTGTTTCTAAGGCACCCTGTTGAGCCCAGGGATACAAAACTAAACATAAAAGGAGGCCCCAAACCTCTAGCAATTTGTCAAATAATAAAGGAGAAAGGCAGAGAAGAATCATTGTGAGAGGAGCTTTGAGGGCTTCGGAAGAGTGACAGCGCTCAGACTAATGACGCCTCCCTCTCTCAGCAGCATTTCTCTGGTTGACTGTTTTCCAGCTTCTTGAAACACTTTCTCTTGAGGCTTCCTCTTGTTTTCCAACCAATTCTCTACCTCCCACTCCCACAATCATATTCCAGCCCATCTCTCTTCTAAATGTTGTTCCCTTCTAGATGATGGTACCGCATCTCCCTGGCTGTTTATGTTTAAGAAGCAAGCGTGATGTGTTCTTTTCTCTCATTCACCACATTCAATCCATCAACTTGTTTACAGATGTCTCTACTGCTGCATGCCTCACCTGCACCCTGCCACCCTGCTACCCTGGCCTCCTAGGCCTTACATAATCTGGGCCCCTTATGCACTCATACTCCTCCCCCCAGCTCTCGCCACTGCAGCCACATTAAACCACTTTTTCTTCTTCTACCACCCCTTCCCTTCTTAACCTTGAGGCCTCTACTCTTGATGTTGATTCCCTATGCCTGGAAGACCCTATGGTCCTTTCTAGGACTGGCTCCTCTAGATTTGTCTTAGCCCATTCTGACTGCTCTAACAAAAATGCCATAGAGTAAATGGCTTACACAGCAGAAATTTATTTTTCACAGTTCTGGCGGCTGGAAGTCCAAGATCAAGGTGCCAGCAGATTCAGTGTCTGGTGATAGTTCTTTTCCTGGTTTGCAGAACTTCTTGGTGTGTCCTCCTCACATGGTTTAGAAAGAGATCATCTCTCTTATGTGTCTTCTGATAAAGGCACTAATTTCTTTCATGAGAACTACACACTCATGACATAATCACCTCCCAAATGTCCCACCTGAATAGACTATTATGTTGGGAACTAGGGTTTCAGCATATGAATGAGGGGCTGGCGGTGGGTGGAAACATTCAGTCCATAGCAGTATCCTTCAGGTTTCAGTTCAGTGGGCACCTCCCTAGAAAGGTTTTCCAGGACCCTTTCTCTGACATGACCCAGTTTATGGCCTACACAACACTTACCATGACCTGTAGTGATCAATTACCTTATTTCTTTATTTGTATGCTTCTGTATTCTGTCTCCCCATTGAAACATAACTTCTAGGAGGCAGAAATTTTTTTTTGTCAGAGGTAGATTTTATTTTTATTTTTTAAATTTAATATTTATTGTATTTTTTCCATTACCTTTGGGTCCCTTTATACCCCCTCCCCACAGTGACCTCCACTCTGTTGTCCACGTCCATGAGTCCTTTTTCCTGTTTGCTCAATCCCTCCAACCCCTAACCTCCCTCCACCTCCAGCTGTCATCTATGAGTCTGACCCCATTTTTCTTGTTAGTTCAGTTTGTTCATTAGAGTCCACATGTGAGTGAAATCATATGGTGTCTGTCTTTCTCTGACTGGCTCATTTCACTTAGCATAATGTTCTCCAGGAAGGCAGAGATCTTATCAGGTTTGTTCATTATTCACTGAGGTGTTCATTGACCAATGTCTGTGTTATAGTTGTCACACAATAAGTCCTTTTTGATGAATGAGTGCAGACAACAGAGAAAGCTCAGTATAGACACAGGTAAATTAGCTCCTCAAGAAAAAGAAATTCATTAGGTGGACTTAAGAAGAAAGGAATCTCAAAACAGCATGGAAGCATGAGACTACTGGAGTGTTAATGGAACCCTCTCTTGACTCCACCTTCCCTTCCAGCTATTGCTTATTATTCTGCTCCTTT
Source organism: Anoura caudifer (assembly GCA_004027475.1). Lineage (NCBI taxonomy): Eukaryota > Metazoa > Chordata > Mammalia > Chiroptera > Phyllostomidae > Anoura > Anoura caudifer. Next base: position 8,421 of record PVKU01007779.1, read on the forward strand.
TATTGCTAAACAACGTTCAGAGGTTTGTCTTGACTCACTGTTTTCCACTTCTCTTCTCCCATTCTTTCATACTGATCATCTATTGGGCATTTGCCCCCAACCACTCTACCAAAACTGCTCTTCTGAACTTCACCAATAATCTCTATTTTTGCTACATTCAACTGTCAGTTCTGAGGCCCATCGTGGTGAAGTTATCAGCAGCATTTGATAAAATTGATCATTGGTTCCTTCGGGAAATACTTTCCTCGGTGCACATCTAGGATACTACCTGTTACTGTTTCTTCTCCTTACTAACTGAAAGCACCATCCCCATCTCCTTACTGATTCCTCCATTCTACCCATCTTTGGTCCTTTGAGTATTAAAGCACTCCATATCCAAATCCTATGTGCTCTGCTTTTAAAAATAAATGCCTAATCTGACTGCCTCGTACCACCTCGACTGCTATATCTGAAACATCATCCTTTCTCACCTGTTGCAACAGCTTTCCAGTTGGTCCACCCACTTCTACACTTGAGTCTGTTCTCAGCACAGTAGCCAAAGGTATCCTTTGAAAACATATGTAGATCATTCCACTCCCCTGCCCAAATCCCTCCAATGGTTTTCCATTTCCGAGTCAAAGCCAAAGTCCTTACAGCAGCACTCAAGAACTACCACATCTGGTTCCACTGCCCACCTAATTTCCTTCTATTCTTTTGCTTTCACTGCATTCCTGCACACCAGCCTCTTTGCTGTTTCTCAAACACAACAGCTGCCTCCTGTCTCAAGACCTTTGAGGCAGCCCTTGCCTTTGCTTGGAGAGCTATTCTCCAAGATGTTTGCATGGTTTGCTCCACATATCAGCTAGGTATTGTTACAACAATGCTGCATAACTGAAACATTCCTTTGTCTTCTCAGAGAGGCCTACTCTCATGCCCTTCTATAAAATGCCCCATTCCCATTCCAAGCACAAGTAAGGATCTTAGTTGTTGGGAACTGCTCTGCCTGGTTTCAGAAGCTGTAACCCCCCTATGACTAAGGTTGAGTAAAAAGACCTTGGGACCATAAGCCACTAAGGAGACAAAGCTTAAACTCCCGTCAGGGTCACAGCCTCTGCCCCCTTTACTTCACCCTGGTTGGCCCCTGGGGGATGGCTGGATAGTCAATGATGGGTAAGATTCCTCAAGAGAGGGATGACCTAAGACAGGCACAGTCACAAAGGGGTCATCAGGGAAGGACTTAGGGGGCTATAGAAAAGAAGTGATGGACTCTCACCCCTCAGCTTCCTCATAGCCTGAATCTTCATTCTATCTATAAAAAATCTCCTAATCTCTGGTCTGCCCGCATCCCCCGCCTTACTTAAGCCTAAAACAGTGCCGGAGGGTGGTGCAGCCCTGGCCTAAAAAGGGCAGTTCCCCAGGGCAATCAGGCCTAAGATAGAATGCATAAAATCCTGTGAAACCTGCTTTGCTAAGAATACACTCAATTTAAAAGATAAGGGTTCGGGCATATAATGAGTTTGTTTCCCAAAATTTTATGGCCCTTTGGTGTCATTCTATCTATCTGGCCCTGACTCAGAATAAGCCCTCATAGTTATTTGAATGTTATAGTTGTTCTAGTGTTTGATCATTACTGCCTGACGATGATTGATGAGCTTTACATATATGCCCTGTATTCCTACGCTAACTAAATCCAATAAAAGCCCATTGAGGAACAGGCTCAAGACCCTTTTCCTTTGAGAGATTGGTCACCTTTCCTCCCCAAGCAGATCAAGTCTTGGTAGATTTATTCTCATCCTCAGCGGTGGGGGGTGGGGGGGTGGGGGGGTGTTGTGAGGGGCTCTACGGGCAGACCCACCACACACACTTATTTTTTTCCCACAGTTCTCATCACTTTCTAACATGCTGTATAGTGTCTGTCATCTGTCTCCCCATACAATGTAAGCTCTGATATATTTACTGATATATCACCAGTGCTGGGAACAGTGCCTGACACTCATTAGTAGGCATGTATTAAACATTTGCAGAATAAATACCAAATTTGAGAATGAAAGTTTGCAGACTGGAGCCTAAAATTGAACCATAGAAGACTGGTCAAGAATCACAGCAGAAATGAAACTAGAGAAATAACAAAACAATTATTTTTCAATGGCTTTGTATGCTGTTCTAAATTGTTTGAATTTTATCTTACAGGCAACCGAGTAGAATTGAATCTTTAAGCAGTGAACTCTTGTGGCAGTGACCGTGCCTAAAGTGGCACGGATGCATCATGAATTTGTGTAGGGTAGAGCCTGGTGGCCCAGAGCCCAGGTGGCAGGTTGTGGGCTGTTGGACTGAGGAGCAGGGAGCCTTTTCTGAGCCTTGTAATTCAACCTGTGTGGGCAGTTGCTAACTTTGCGCATTGGCCTTCCTGACAAAGGCTCCCAATGTGTGCCAGAACAAATATATGGATCAAAATGTTGGGGAGGAGGCCCTCTTAGCTGAACTTCTTTCACTTGAATTTCAAACTGCTGCTATCACTTGAGTGTGTATTGTAAGAATAATAATCACTTAGGCTTATATAACACCATAGTGCTTACAAAGGATATTTCCCACTATTTCATCTAAAAACTCAAAGACCCCAAAGTACTCTAGCCAGTATGTTTAAGTATCTTGCCACTTTACCAGTTAAGAAAGGAAATAACACTCATGTCCTAAAATACACTAGGGAACTTTTCTGGTGAATTGCTGAGAATATAGTTGAAACACAATCTGGGGTACTTCTTTCCTCCTTCTAAAGAATACATATTGAACCTTAAATTTTCAGAGATTGAAGGCTAATGGTAATGTTCAACCTGATCCCAAAGGTTCTTTCTTTTAAAAATTTTATTTATTTACTTTTTAGAGAGAGCCAAAGGGAGAGAGAAAGAGAAGGAGAGAAAAATCAGTGTGCGAGAGACACGTCAATTGGTTGCTTCTGGCATGTCCCCAACTGGGTAACCTGGGCTGAAACCCAGGCATGTGCTGTGACTGGGAATTGAACCTGCCACCTGTTGGTTCACAGGCCAGCACCCAATCCAATGAGCCACACCAGCCAAAGATTCTGTAGAATCCATCAAATGACTCTCCTCTCTGCAGTATGTGCACAAAGATGCGTGTAAAGATCCTCACAGGTAGAGTAGGTACTTTCCCCTGTTACTTTTACACAGAATAAGAGATTGTACTTTGCTTCCCCCAACCACCGAGAAAGCATTCAGGCTTATAAGAATATATATAGGGCTACCAGGAGTTCCCCGTTAGTCCCCCTAACTCTTTGCACACCCCTGGAAGGATTTGTTTCTACATAAATAGTCCTGGTACACTCCCATGGCTTTCTCCCTTTGCAGATACCCAATTTAACCATGACTATATTTGAAAGTTACAGTGTAAGCAATTAGTTTCACACACATACACAGACTTTCAAAGCTGGAAGCAGCTTTAGAAATTATCCCATGAGTCTAACCTCTTAATTTTCCAGATGAGAAAAGTGAGTTTCAAAGAGCAAAGAGAAGGAAAAAGGAAAGAAAACATACTTCCTAAACAGATGTCATGACCCAGACCTATAGCAAGCAGCATTCCATATATGACTTCCTTTATTTCTTTGATGTAGTTGATGTAGTAGTCAGAGTTCTCCAGAGAAACAGAACCAATAGGATATGTATATATTTAAGGGAGAGAGAGGGGAAGAGACAGAGAGATCTATTTCAGGAATTGGCTCACACAACTATGGAGACTGGCAAGTCCAGAACCTACAGGGTGGGCTGCCAGACTGGAGACTCAAGGAAGAGCTGATGCTGTTCAAGTCCAAAGAGGCCATCTGGTAGCGGAATTCTTTATCATTTAGAGGAGGTCAGTCTTTTTTCTATTCAGGGCTCCAGCTGGGAGAATGCAGCCCACCCACATTATGGAGCGCATGCTGTTTTACTCCGAGTCCATCTATTTAAATATTATTCTCATCTAAAACACCCCACAGAAACATACAGAATAATGTTTGTTTGTTTGTTTGTTTGTTTTAATTCTAACCCAAGGACATTTTTTTCATTGCTTTTTTTAGAAGGAACGGAAGGGGGAGAGAGAGAGAGAGACAGAGAAACATGAATGTGAGAGAGAAACATCAATTGGTTGCCTCTTATTGGCTCCCTGGCTGGAGACCGAACCCACAACCTAGATGTGTGCCCTGATCAGGAATTGAACCTGTGACCTTTTGGTGTATGGGACAAGCTTTAACCAACTGAGCCACACTAGCCAGGGCCAGAACAATGTTTGACAAAATATCTGGTCATTGTGGCCCAGTCAAGTTGACACATAAAGTTAATTTCCACAGTAGATAATATCGAAATTTTATAAATGTAATTTGAAAACTGGCCCCCAGAAAATTTGAATGATTTGGTCAAGGTCACCTTACTGACTAGCTGGAATTAGGACTGGAAACTTCTAAGTCCTAGAAGGACCTCTTTCTAATAAATTATGTTTTGTTCTCCAAGGAAAAGAGAAATAAATAACATTTTTAGAGTGCCTAATACCCTAATATTTGCGCTGCAGGCTCTGTACTAAGTCATTTACATAAAGGGCCATTTAATAAACCATCATGGTATAGACAAAGAAACAGAATCTTAGAAAGATTAAATAATTGCCCAAAGCAGTAAACAAGTACTGGTTAAGTGAGGACTTGACTTGAGGTCTACATGGTTCTAATACTTCCCACCATTTGGCATTTTTTAATGATGTTTTCCCTGCTATTCTTTTTTTTTTTTAATTTGGCAGGATGTAATTTCTCCCAAACATTTTAAGAAATGACCCAATGTCTTCATCCACAAGACCATTTCCTCAGTTGGAAGTGAGTTTTCAAATATTAAATGTGAATATAAGATGAAGAGATTGATTTTAAAGAAAGATATGAACTCTTCCCACTTCAAAACTCGTGCTGTCCCAAATAAAAAAGCTACCCCAGGCAACAATACACTCATTTCATTACTCAGAATTCCTTTGTGTCTCCTCTTTTAAAATTGCCTTCAAGGCCTGTATCACGTTCCTTTCTGAAGTAGTTTTAATGTTGGCAAATGTTCACTGTTTGATTCAAGTTCTGGGAAACAGCCCAAAATCATCTGGTACCAAATCTGGTGAATGAGGTACATGATCAAGCTAATACAGTTTACATTAAAAAAAAAAAAAAAAAAGATCGTGACTGTAGAAGAACAAGAGATTTTCTTTATAAAGCTGGCAAAGTGGCTTCAAAGACAGACGACCCAGTCTCATCCGAGGCTCGGACAGCAAAGCTGGAATCAGCGTTTAGGTTGGGAAAAGCGGCCTATCACGTGGCTGCACAGGACAGACAGCTCTGTACTCCGTCTCGTTTACTCTGTTACTTCAGGATCACGCGCATGTTCAGGCATTTTTAAAATAAGTGATGTTTTTAGAAGTATTTTGGAATAAGATACTCTTACACGCTGGTTAGTTTGGGCTGGATAAAGATTTAGACAGCAAAGTCAGGAGCTAGAATACATTAGCAGTTGTAGCTCAGAGAAAATGATTGAGAATTTTCCATTGTCTTTTGGAATCCTGATAATGTAAAGAGCTAATCAGACAAAGGGTTTTTCTCGGAAATATGTTCTCCGTTCTCAATAAGTGCAAATGAAATGTATGAAAGAAAAGACATCTCTCCCAAAAGCAAATCAGAGAAAATACAGGTTTTTGACAGTTTAGGAGAGGATGCCTGCCTGCTGCACAGCTGTCTTTCTCAATGTCCCTTCATAACGCCCCTTGTAATCCATGCGTGGAAGTCCCCTTAGATTCCACACATAATTAACACTCGGCAGAAATAAGCCAAGTAAGCCTGAGGCTCTCTCTTAAATTTCATTTAAGAAATTCAGATTTCCATGAGGGTGGCTGGGGGAGGGGAACTTAGGCCCCACGTCTCTCACTGGATTCCCAGCAGCTGAATTTCACATGAATTTATAAAGATGTCCTCAGCCAGTCAAAAGGCATTTATGGAGCATCTGCGATGTGTAGGCAGTGTGTCTAAAGTGTTGAGGGAGCTGCAAAATGGTGTTAAACAAAGTCCCAAGTCTCATTCATTTTACTGAGGTCACTGTGAGCCCCAAGTAAAGTCTACGTATTAAGAGGGGAAGAAATGACTGAGGGTTTTTGGAAAGGATAGAAAAGGCTTGACAGAGAGATGAGGAAGGAACCCTGCTGAAGAATGATTAGGATGCTGATGGCTAGGGCTGGGAATGGGCACAGGGTGTCTCAGACCAGCCATACAAATGGACATTGGGTAGTCAGGAGAGCGTGTAGCCCTAGGCAGTCTTACAAGACAGGCCAAGGATGGACCCCTGGGAGGCTGCAGAAAGCCGGTCTGACATTCAGCAAGACACTTGGGGAGTTGATGACTATATTTCAGGCACTGTTGTAGGCACAGGCTGATGATGGGAATCTGAGGGAATTCTTTTGATGGTTTAGTTTTCTCACTGAAGTGAAAGACAAAGCCATCAGCTGAGAGTATGGATTGGGGAGGAAGTGCTGGAGATATTTAATTTGATTTTGAATAGGTAATAGTTGTATATGATATTGAATACAAACAACATAAAAGGACAAAAGAAAAATCTCACTTCTGCCTCTGTCCACCAGCTATCTAGTCCCCTTCTTCGGAGAAAACCAGGATCTTCTGTTAAGAAAGGCACAAAAGCAGGGTGAAGTTAAGACACTAAGAAGAATTGGTAGGGTACCTAAATTGCTTGATCCCAGGCTGTCCACTGACCTTTCACCCTGAGCAGCAATTTAGAGAGTGTATAAATCTGTTCCTGTCTCTATCATCACAAAATTTTACTTTTCCACACATTGCTGCTTGATCTTTATGCTGCTTCTTTATCATATTAAAAATATTGTACAGGGGGAGTTGTGGGGAGAAATGCAGACAACTGTATTGAACAACAATAAATAATTATTTTTAAAAAATACTGTACAGCACCACTACACCCAACACCTACTATGACCTTTAGGTCACCTTGGGGGCATGCCTCCTAGGATGTCCGGAACCTGTCCGTTTCTGGGCCTGTCCCCTTCTGAGCTGTGCTGCAGAAGCCCCAGAGCTGTGGAGGCATGTGGCTGGGGACTGGTCTCCTCAGGCGAAGCCCCAGGCCCCTCTCACCAAGGAGAGCCAGGAGAGGAAGGAAGACTTCTCTATGCGTTTCTTAGGATAGTTCAAGTGCAAATTTCTCCTTGTGGTTACCAGAATGTGCTGCGGAACCAGAAAAAGTTAGAAGCCCCCAAACATACACTTATATCTTACACTTTTACCTTGTCCTTATTAAATAAGGTATTGAGGGGTATGCGAAGAAACCAGAGGAAGAAGCTATTAGTTGAAATAAACTCCACGTACCTCTCCCTGCAACTCACTACTTAAAAAAAGAGAGTCTGGTATACCTATATGCTGCCCGATGGGCAACAGAACAGATGTTCTGCAGATTAAAAATAAAACAAAACACCCCTCTGGATAGTTTAAACAGGAAAGGATTAAGAAGATTATTGAAAATGCTGAAGGTAAGGCTCTAGGCCAGATGTTCTTGAACTTTTGTAACTGAAACTCATGGCTAGATGTACATTTTCTATTATGACTCAGAATATACATACATGAATGTATGCACACACATATAAAACTGAAAAACAGTCGCATAAAACAAATTCACCTTTACGAGGGGCAATGCTCTCGAATATTTTTTCTATTCCATTTTATTCTATAATAGTCTATTCTGTTTGTTTGTTTAATTTTTCATGCTTGTGCCAATTCACTAAATAGATTTTATTACCCGTAGAGCAATTACCTATTGCTCTGGGCTGTGATCTCCCAGGCACAGGTCCCAGACCCTAGACCCAGCTCCGTCTGCCTGACCAGGAGGGAGGCAGCCTGTTTCCACTGGAGCAGATGCTGCTGAATCAGGAGGTCTTCTGCAGGCTCAGGAAGCCACAGCTGAGCTGCTGGCTCGGGAACCAGGCCACCTCCACCACAAACCAGCACCTCTTACTTCAAATTGAAGTCTCTCAAGTTTCTCTGATTCTTGAAACCCTACCTGCAATGCAGTTTTTAGCTTTCTAGCCTCAGCAAGCAGTGAGGACTTTAGAATGAGGATAGATGAGTGGTATTGTGCCAGCCAACACTTTCGCCAGGCTGTAGGCCACCGTGTTCCCCGGTCTTCACTGTGAGGAATCTGGAGCCCAGGGTGTTCCTGAGGCCCCTACCCCTGTGGGAATACAAGAATTCTGGCTCTGGCTAAACATGTTTAAGATTCAGTTTTAGGTTTAACTTGAAAATAGTGGCATCATATAAATTTGGCATTTCAAAGAGTTCCCCTCTGCATTCACAGATCATTTGGGAAACACTTGTGAACTCCGCTGGAGTCCTGTTGTTACAGATGCTGCAATTCCCAGTTAATCTGCCCTCAAGGAACTTAAAATCCGATGGGGTGATGGGGGAGATAAACCAGCAAACTGCACGAATAATGCTGTGTGGAAAAGGTTTGGATGGGCTCAGTCACAGGCTGCTAAGGGAACACTGAGGAGGAAGATTCGAAAGAGACTGTGGAATCACGGAGGGATTTTGGAGGCGGTGACCCTTGAGCTGGCTTTTCAAGGACGGGCCAGGGAGAAGAAAGCCAGCACAGCAGCCCCGGTGTGTGAACAGGGTGATGAGCATGAGGGACTCTGGACTATTCCACAAGATTGAATAAAAGTCATCCTAGGGAACGTGGTGGTGTGTGAAGCTAGAGAAACAGGCAAGTAGATCCGCCTCCTTTAAATAAATAGCCAAACTAACACTCATGATTTACTTGAACGCTGCAGGTTTACTGCCTCCACTTTACCATTGTTTTATGAGATGTCTAGGGCAGAAGACATACATTTAACGTTTCTTCCTCATTATTAAGCCTCCCGTACTCAGCATTGTTAATTAAGTTGGGGAGGGGAGCTGGGAGCACAAAGCAGGGTCATATATTATGATGCAAATACCACACTGAATGAACACCTGGAAGAGGGTCATTTATAACAGCACTATTAAAGGTAAGTGAATATTTTTAGGGTATTCTAGGGAAACATCTATATATAATGTATAAAATTAGAAAAATATGGAACACTTCACGAATTTGTGTGTCATCCTTGCACAGGGGCTGTGCTAATCTTCTCGGTATCGCTCCAGTTCTAGTATGTGTGCTGCTGGAGCGAGCACTAAAAGTACTGCTAAAGCATAAATAAATGACCCATTTGTAATTGTGTCCTTGTTACCAGGAAGGATATTTCTTCCTATAAATTCATAGTCATAGCTTAACAGAGGTGTGTTCTGAGGCCAAACTCTTACGAACGTTATAATTTTAGACTGATTCCTGAGCTCCAAACCACATAGAAACTTTTTGCCAGCTCTGGAATAGATAGCAAACAGGGTAATACTCATTTAATTCCTTCTCACAGTAATCTGATGGCTAAATATGCTTCAGAGAATCTTCTAGGACTAACTGGGGAATGAAATCAATCAGAGTGCATAAATTACAAGAAAAGTGCTGTTGGTATCAATTACCTAAGCTCTGTGGATGTAAGTCTTCTAATTTCCTGTTAAATCAGCAATGTTACCAATTTCACTCTATTATTTTAAATAGGACTGTAGCTGCACTTGCTAGGAGTTGAATGAGGGCAGACAAATGTGAATAGTTAACGAGCCTCACAAAGTAATAGCAAGTTGAAGGTGTCAATAACAGTGATATTATAGCATGGCTCTCAAAGCTCCAAACTGACGTCTACAAGAGGTTTAAATCTGTTTGCTTTTTAATTTGTTCCTCATACTTTCTTTAAATGCATTTTGTACACAGCAAATGCCTGGTGAATACGGGTGTTCCTACGGCCTTCGTGAGTCCCTATCTTCCCCCAAAGATAATGACCCTGAGTTGGTACAGGAAGTCTTGGCTGCACTTTCCCTCGTAATCTACCCACCCTCACCGCTTGAGGCTACATTTCACTGACTCATAATTTCCAAGTATGATCAGCATGCTGACAGGAAAGACAGAGTCACTGGGCAGAGCAGCAGCCCTAGAGAGCTGGCCAAGGCCTATCCAATAACCTCTGCCACCAGTGATGGCAAAACAGAAATGAGGGCAACAACAGCAGCAGCAGCACCAAAACCTAGAGTACAAAAGCATCTGAGTGTTAAACCCTTGCTATTTTGCTGCTTCCTCAGCACACCACACACCTTCCATGACTCACCGAACTAAATGGGAGGTACGTAGCTTTCCTTAGCAATTGGCTACTGTTCACTTCCTATTCTCCAAAAATAATAAAATTAGCCGGTGGCATATCACACTGATATTGCAAGAATCAAACTGAAAGCCAATTTGCAACCTAGGTTTGCACAGACCTCAATTAGAGTCTAGGGCCATCACATACTATGTGGTCAGGTTGCGTCTTGAATGAATTGAGGTCTTGTTGTAAAACATTCTTTCAGATGGCACAGAGACGACACTAGTCAGCCAGTTCTTGAACAGGAAACATAACTCTGCCTTCTCCCTTCTTTGGTAAAGTCTCATCTTCTTTGACTCAAAGAAATTCAACTTTCTAAATCACCCCTCCTTCTGTTTGCATTCTCCTGTTTGTGAGTATCTTGCAAATTTAAAGGTAACTGACATTCTCTAAACCCATTCTCAAGCACAGAATGTTTCGTGAATGGAGGGGAATCCTATGACAAAGGGTAAGTATGAATGAGTCAATTGTGAACCAGCCAGATGAACTAAATGGCTAAATTCTAAATACATTTTAGGAACTGGTGAAGAGTTCAAGTCAAGTCAGACCTTGAAGTTACATCTTTCACTTGGTCAGTTTGCTACTTGCTCAGCAGACATTTCTCAGAAGCTGCCTTTTGTGCTATGGGAATTAAATGTAGAAACAAATGGATGAATGGAAGGAGAGGGGAAGGGAGGGGAGGAAAGCAGCCCAGAAAAACTCCTATACAATATGCCACTGGTCATTTCACAAAACTGAGGAGCATTAAGAACAAGGAAACTGGCAGGTCTGCCTGCATATATTTCCTAGGTTCACGAAAAGCCACAGCAATCCTGTATGGGGCTGGTCTGTCTCGCACCATAAGTGGAGACAATAAATTTAGAACTATGATGCTCATTCTACTGTATGAGATTGGGGAGATACTGAGAGAAACAAACTCAATTTTTACATATGGAAACTGGGTCACAAAGAAAATAAGGAGCCATGGGAAGACATAGGACTCATTAATAGCTAACTAGAAGCAGGGTCCCAGTCCGGAGGCCCGGCATTTCTCCACACTGCTTCTAGTCTAGCCATATCTGGTTTACTTTACAGATTATAGGGTACTTACATGCTGATTAATTTTCTATTTTCAACCTCTGTGACTGTAAATGAGATTAGAATGTTTGTATGATGGGAAATTCAATGGTGCATCATGTGATAGCAAGGAAAGAAATGTGCTTATGATAAAATCCTCTCTGACACAAATAACTCAGCAAGCTGTTGAGGAAGGCCAGGTCGGTACACATTGCGATGTTATTATTAGCCAAGACTCCAGCTATGTTCACATTTCCAGTAAGGGGAAAGAAAAGAAGACTCTAAATTCTTCAAGAAAGATTTACCTAGTGCATAACCTTTCACTCAGAAATTGAGTTCTTTCCTGCCTCAATACAAAAATATCTATTTTTGCGAAATGATCTTTCCAGAAACATGTCTTATCAAAGAATGTTGTAGCACTTTCTGACATCAAAAAAAGTGCACTGGTAGAATCATCACAGGCTTTCTGAATGGACAAAAAAACCCTACAACAACAACAACAACAACAACAAAACTTCTTACATTTAAAAGCCAGTACTTATTTTCAGGAATTATTATTGTTGTTGATGTTATTTCATCTTCTTTTCCCCAGAAGGGTCATATGAAAGTCATTGAAAAATTTCAGAGAGATCGAACAGGTGTCAGATTGTAGCAGCCTGGTTCCGTCTGCAGGTTGAATGGGCTATTGCTTGGTTGGACACAAAAGGGGGAGGGGCAGGGGGCGGAGGAGAAGGAGAGCCTGCTTACTCTGAGCTGCTTTACTGCTGCTAGAAACTCAGCCAGCTTTGCAACTCAGCTGGTCCAGCCCTCAGGCCTTCCCCATGGAAGCCACACATGCGAGTACACATTTCTAAAGCATGGTACGGTTACTACCTAATATTAATCAGGTGCTTGCCACGTGCCACACCCCAGGCTGAGCCCCTCCTCCCTCCAACAGCTCTGAAAGCAGGCCCCATTGTTGTCCCCCTCTTACAGGGGGAGGATCTGGGCTTAGACAGTTGAGGTAACTTGCCCACAGCACACAGATGGCAAAGTTAAGGTCCAAGCCCAGACATTCTGATTCTTAGAGACTACTGGGTGTCAAATGGCATAGCCTTGAAATAGTAGCAATTTTGGTGGTTGTTTTCTCAATGTAAGAGGAGTGATTGGATTAGGTAGCTGCTGAGACTAACTGCCCTATCAATGGGACTTCCAGTTTGAAAAATTTGAAGATTACATTATTTACTATAATGCTATCTGCTCGAACGAAGGAACCCATGAAGCTCAATAAATACATTAAAAGTTTATTTCTTGTGCATGTCAGAGGCCATTGAGGGACCCAGGTTCTTTCTATCTTATAGCTTGGGCCTCCCCTTGGGAGTCCTCAGCGTTCGGAGGGTGGATGGGAAGAGAGTAGAATGGTGCACCGGTGGATGAGGCCTGTTCACTTTCCATAGGCCCATGTTCAGGCACATGATGACAGCTAACTGCAAAGGTGACTGAGAGATGTGGTCTGGCAGAGAACATGGGTATGGGGGAGAATTAGCAGGCTTTGCTTCAGGACCAATATCTTTACTGGACTCTCTATTTAATTCCTTCTCCACTGAAGATTTCGTGAAGGACATATAATCCACTTATTTTAGAAACTGTGGTATGTACTTAGAGCCATTATTTTGCACCTGCCCCCAATATCCTGGAAACACCTTTTCTGATTTGCATTAGTTGTACCTTCGGCTTTCATGGAGGAATATAATGAGAATTAGCTGTACGAAATTCACTGCTGTATCTACTGAGAGGAAGTTATTAAGGGAAGAAATTTCTCTCTGGTGTTAGTATGAGTAAATGCTATGCTTCTCTTGAATTAGTTTTTTGAATCTTATGAATACTCTGAATCTTATAATACATCACCTATTCCACTTTGCTGAGGCCACCAACAAACTCAGATCCAAAGCTGATACCCTTTTTTAGACAGTGAACAGGGACTTGACAATGTTTATTTCTGTGTACAAATTTTACCCATTCTTACTATTTTGCTATCAAAAATAAAACAATTTTCCCTTCATCCTAATTGTTCCTATTGTTTATTTTACAATTTGTATTTTATATATAGAGAGAGAACCTTGTGGGACAAGGTGGGTAAATTACATGAATTTCATCATATTTGCAATGTGGAATCTGTGCTAAATTCCAGCTTAGTTATGGGGGTTATTCAGGAAAAGCAAACATGACAGATACTCCCTGGCTGTCAGGCTGCCTCAGCACACAGGACACCCTCCAAGCAGCTGACCCTCCAGGCTGATCTCAGAACGATGGCATGCTTGGTGTTGTCCCCACAAAGTCTTAGAGGTGGGAAGTGCTGGGTGTAGAATGTGTGACAAAACTGCTCTCCCAGGGCCTCTACTTAATGAGGAGCTGTGGGAATAGTTTAAGAATTAACCATGTGCTTGCATTGCAAACCTACAGGGGCTAATTAGCTGAGTGACCTTGAGCAGGCACTTAACCTCTCTGGGCTTCTCCTGTCTTTCTTTGTGGAGAAGAAAAAAAAGCTTTGGACCATTGGATTAGATAATCTCTAAAGCCTTTTCTAGCACAATAAATGTGTGAATTCTTCATAAAGTTAAAATAATTACAATTTCAAAAATTCCTCCAAGCATTTTAGAAATAAATGACTACATCTAGAAAAAAAGGGTTAGAGGGCAGCTCACAAATGGCAAAGCGTGTGGGTAGTAAAGGTACTCAGAAACCATCACAGGAAAAAGTAGCTGCTTATCTTCATTCTGTGAACAAGAGGAGTCTCTGTTCCACTACATGGAGGTGAAAGGTTGTACAGACAGGATGTATTAATCTGAGTTGGAATTTGGCTGAGGTACCCGGACAGTTAATCCACCTCTTAGCTTCAGAAATCTGATTCTACTCTAAGAGCACTGTTGCAGAATTCACAGGACATGCTGGACCTGGGAACCGGCCTGCTCCACTGGTGGGCTATGGAGAGCCCACCCATGCATAACCCAGCACATACCCAGAAACCACCCCAGTTTCCTGATTGCCCGAGTCAACGTGACAATGTGAAGAATCTTTCAACTGTAATTCAGGAAGACTGTGAGCCTGCCACAGAGAGTCTTTGCTTGCAGTTCAGGACCTTGTGCTCAAAATGCATTTTATGGTGAAACAAGAGATTAGCTAATCTTCTGGGCTAACAGAGGGCCAGCTACAAATGCTTCCTGTGTGTATTGTGAAACTCTGAGATGACAGAGAAGTTCCTCATTGCTCTCTGAATTTCCCTTCCCCCATAACTTCCATTGGTCACACAAGCCATTGTCTATGGCAAGCTGGTCAGAGTATGATTTTGTAATTTTTCTTGGTTCACACTTCTAAATTAAATCTTCTTGGAAAAAGAAAAGAATTTAAAAAACTCAATTTTGTCTTGAACGGTGGAGGAGTTTTCTTATTTTTTCCTTCATTTATTGGCTAGTCTTATTTTTTTGTTAACAAATTCATTCTTTGGATACTCAAGGGCCAAAAAAAGAAAAGGAAAATTTTTTTAAAACACACACAAAAACAAAACACCCTAGAAACTGAACACTTAAGCAATAACTACTCAGACGCTGTGGGGTGACAGGAACGCACTGACCCAGGGCCCAGGCTATACCACCGTTGTTTCTGATATGAGGCCAAGACCAGCAACCTGCTTTGATGAAAAAAAATGTTAATACTATTTTCTTTGACTCCTACTGTGTGCATTTAATATTCCCTTTGGCTTTACATACAAGAGGATTTCTCTTTCTTCCTGCCTTTCTTTCTTCTCTTTTCTTTCTTTCCTTCCTTTCTTTCAAGAGTAAAGGCATAGGAATTTCTTAACCACGTTGTTCCACTTCATATCTTCTTTCTCTTCTGATTTTATTATCACTGCAGACCAGAGTGAAGGCATTATTACTTGGGAGCCCTATGGGAATCAAGGAAAAACTGACGAGAGATTACTATAGCCAAGTGTGTATTTGTTAACTACCAGGCTCTCACACTTAGATGTTACTGGCTAGCAAAAGTCTAGGCCTACAACATCTATCCTCTTATAGCTAGCTATATTTTATTACTACACTGCTATAAGACTTCTGACATAAAAGAGTAGATGACCTACTTATGTGATATAAAGGGAAAAAATACGAATATTTATTTGTATTTGCTTGAATTGGTAAAAAAAAAAAAATGTTGGAAGGATACGCAAGAAACTAATAACTTAGCTCCTTGGGAGGAAAAAAAAAAAAAAGAGTGGATGACTGAGTGGCTGCTAATGACCAATGCCAATTTTACCTGACCTCCTTCTTCATATTTTCAATAATAAATCTATTGTCATGCATTTGGACTACCCAAAACTCAGGCTTCAAATACACTCACACTCTCCCCAAGAGCATCTGGTTGTTTCTCATTAGTTTCATGAGTGCCATGAAAATTCAAAAATGATACTGTGCGAGAACAATATTTTAAGTTTACCACGTTTCCAGTGGAGAAATCTCACCGTACTTCAGCTCACAGACATTCTCCGCACAGCAAAGCAAGCATGGTGTTTCAAAACTGAGGACATGAAGCCTCACCAGAGAAACCTGTAGAACTGCAGCTTTCGGAGTCCCGTTTACATATGCCGCATTTCTCCAGTCAAATTCCTCCCAGAACTCATCTCTCAGCAAAGGTCCTGTTCGATTCCACTCCGGCTTTCGTCTTTGTGAAAGCACTTCTGTGTGACCAAGAGGCAGAAAGGGCTGGGCTGGTTAAAACACAGATGGAGTCAGGAATTCCTGCCCTGCAGCTGGCTGGAGATGGAATAGTTCATGGAGCCCCAGAGCTCTATGTAGACAGACCCTCAGGACTAAAGGTTAAGAGGCAAGGTTTCAGTAGACATGTTTGGAGGCAGCATACCGCAGAGCTGGAAATGAAGGCTGAGCTATTTTCTTGGGAATTTGAATTATGTGTACAGCCAATCAGGAACAATAAATGGATTTGTGTCCAGCGATAATAATTCCTCATAGTTATAGGTAGATTTACAGCTTCTTCAGCGTTTCCTATACATTATCCCTCACTGAGCCTCAAGCAGGTCTGTGCTGCTTTAGAGATAAGCGCTCCAAGGCTCAGGAGATGAAATAGTTTGTCCCTTTGAACCAGATTCCATTGGCAATTGGTGAGCTGGGGCTCGCACTTAGGGTTTCTGAAGGCGCTTTCCACTAAGCAGGCTGCCTTGGGTCCTCAAATCCAGGCACTTGATTAAGGAATTCTCGCACTCAGCCAACTTTTGGTCTGACAAACCTAAGAGTCCTACCAATCTAATGCTGAACTTCCATTAGGCTCTTTGCATTGTACTGAAACACAAAAGACAAATTCCCGTCATTACAACTGTTGTAATAGTGATGAAATTTATGTCTCATTCCCTCTCCTGCCTGTGTTCTCTTTGTATTTTTTTCATTGCCTTTGTAATTGAGATTGGGTTAGAAATTAGAGGAAGGTTAAAAGTAAGTTTATGACTCAGGTGGGGAGGGTAGGAATCCAGCCCCTCATTTCTAGGGTGGAAGATCTGACAATAGGAGCAGTGTATCACTGTGTTCTTTGCAGTCATTTTATTTTCCTGAAAACATTTGCCCTTGCTACAAGTGGATTAGAGGTTAGAATGCAGGATTGGTAGGCTGGATTTGTGGTTTCTATTATTAGCCTGCCACAGTTTTATCTCACAAGGGTGAGCACTAAGTAGTGTGGTTTATTGGAGAGAGAACTTGATTGTGAGATGCACTGGCCTTCGTGTGAATGAGAGACAGCTGGGCACCAGCGAGGGTAAGGGGACAGAGGACGACGTGAGATCCCTCCATCACTGAAGGGACAAATATGTACATGACCCACTGCTGTACAGAAGAAGCCTTTTGGGGCTTCCTTGCACAACTTTCTGTAGTCAGAAGAAAAGCCACTCTTTTATGAAGACCTACTCCAGGAAGGGGGAAGACCCTGCATGTTGCTTTCCCAATGTGTTTCGGGGGCTGTGCACAAACCAATACACTTGCATCCACTGACTCAGTGTGTTCGTGCGCCTATCAGGCCAGAAGAAGCAGGAATGGGGGGTGATGGTGGCAGGTTTTCAGATGATCACTGGTCTTTCCTTGACTTCAAATATCATAATCTAGTCTGGACCAAAGACTTTAGGTAGGGAAAGAGAAAAAGAATCTTGTAAGGGAGATCTGTGATTTCCTTCTGAGCTTAAAAGGATAAATCAAACCAAATACGCTCAAAACTCACGGCCCAGCCCTGCCCCTGCGTTGCTTCCAGACCTCTCCAAGCTGCTGAAAGCACCTACGAACACCTATGCTTGGTCCTGATCCAAAAGCCCCAGAACCCAATATGACCTGAAGCAGGGGAGACAAATAGTTTGGACCCTGGATTCTGAGTCTAAGATTATAGGGCTTACTTTTCTGGTCCCAACACATTTGATATCTGTGTTTTTGCCTTCCTCTACATTAATATAGCTCTGTGTGACTACTCTACTTGCTAACTCAGTCCTTCTGAATTAATTCAGTCCTACTGCAATTAATTCAAATTAATTCATTTACTCAATCATTAATCCAGCCAAGAAATATATACGCATGCTTATTATGTACCAAACACTGTGCTAAGCCTGACGATAGAGTAGCAAGAACAAAACAAGACAAAAATTCGTGGTGTTTGCCGAATGAAAGATAGTGTCAAAAACAATCACACAAGCAGGTATATACTTACAACCTCTTGCAAGTGTTGGAAAGGGAAAAGTCAAGATGCTCTAAGAGCCCTGAAGCCCCAGTCACATGGTAGAGACAGACCTGCTGTCTGAAGATAAATGCTCCAGATGTCACCGGCCTACCTTCCCGGACTTCCAGACATACCCACTCTCAGTGTCTCCATTCTTGCATTCCTCATACTTCTAAGGTATTCTTGCTCTGCAAGTAGACCTCATCCTGGAACATGTAGGGAACCACCCCCTTACAAATGCTGGCCTCATCATTGTTACATCAACTCCAGCTCCACTGGACCACAATTACCTTACCTGAACTTAATTATGAGACTCTGAGACTTTTTTTGTTTGTACATTATCTGTGACATCCCAGCATCTTGCCATTCTAAGTCATCCACTCTGGTTCCTGAGTAACAAGCAGGGACACCAGGTAGGAGCGGATTAGGGCTAGGCATGGAAGGGAACGGTACAGAAAGGGAGAGAGCCTGAGAGTGTCTGACTGTGTGTACGTAGAGTTGTGAATACGTTTTATTCTTGATTTGCCTGTTTGTATTAATAACATTCTATTTAATTTTAAATAATATTTAATGAATGATGATAGTGGGCTAGGTACTTGGCTAGGATCTGCAAATGAAATGATAAACAAGATTGCCATGATTTCAGGCTTCAAAGAACAGCATACAAATATGACAAGGTATATGCAGCCTCAAAGGCAGAATCCAGGATGAGTATCCAACCCAGATTTAGGAAACAAAGAAGGGTCTAGACTAGAAGAGGGATGTCTCAGTTGAGGCTGTTGCTACCTAAATACATCTTTCGTAATGGTAGCTGAATGACACGAGGCTGATGGGCCATAATTTACTCAAACACCCTTCAGTTGGAGGAAATTTAAAGCCACCCCACCCTCTCTCCTACTTTAAGTAAAAATGTTATTAACTAGTCCTAGCAAATTATTAGACATGAGGCCCATGTCACACTAGTGGGCCTCATTGTTATTTATCATATTTATTAAACCATGCTTACATAGTGTATCTAGAAGAACTCTCTCATCTCTAAAGTTTAATGAAATGCAACCATATGTACGTGATTCACAGTGCAGATTGCAGACAAGCAAAAACACATATTACTGGACCACTTCTGACATATAGCCTGACATAGATATTCCTTCCTTTTAGTAACATATATACAAGAAAAAAAGCCTAATTATGATAGCAAATTTCCATATGGTTTCATAAAAAAGTCATCTAATGCATTCTAAGGTCAAACATAAATTATTTTGGATTAGCTGCATTTTTAAAACTGTCATGCCATTGTTCATTGAGTAGAAATGGTTTGGGTATTATCTGTGGTTTCTATTATCTATGTTTTTTCTCTACTGGGACATACACTAATTGAAAGTTGAGTAAGGACTTTACAATTATGTTTTTGAGTTTATCAAATCACCTTAGAGTTGCTTTTGTAAAGCTTAATTAATGCTTCTCAAATGGTCAAGATCTTATTAAAGGCATGGAAAACTTTTTTATTTTGAATTCTAATATATTAGACTTCCACATTATACCTACAAAGAATATGAGATTTCTTTTATTTTAAAATCTACTAGCTCACAGTAGAGAAGGAAAGAATTGAGGAGATGGTCAACTCCACAATAAAATGTTAATGACGAAATTTCCACTCTGCTCCTTTGTACAATGCATTGCCTAAAAGAATAATTTCTATCTTCAAACCTCCTGTAATTTATATCCTAGAATTCATAATGCCTAGAATCATTGTATGCCATGCTTGCCAAAAGATGACCTCCAACAAAGAATTTTATATGCAATTTACTCAATGCCTATAAGTGTAATAAAGGGGAGGAGGGGGGAAGTAATGCTAAAATACTGTTCCTGAATCTTTATGTAAGTTTCCACTCATATGATGAATGTGAAATAAAGAGATTCTAATTTCTTTGTTAATAATATTCTTTTCAAACAAATGGAATGCATAGTCTTCAATAATAAACTAAATTGGCTAGACCTGATTATCAATTATGAAGAAGAAACCATTTAATTTTTTTAATTATTTGAAAAACAGATCATTCTTCTACCTGGAATGGCTAAAAATAATAATAATAACAATTCCTTTTATTCATTCTATTCCAGATAAAAGCCTTTGTTGAAATGTTAGCCAACTATTTTGTTTTTGTCATACCCTTCTTTTGTATTTAAGGCATGCAACAGAGTAATTGGTTTTTTTTAATGACAAGAATATAATCTTTTGTGAGAAAAAAAAAATCTTGGCTCAGGACCATTTGCCATGTAGATATGTGTGTAGAAAGGGCTTTTAAAAAGTTAATTAAAAACTGAATTGCTAAAAGGAATTTAAAATCATGATGGTGATTCAGGAATACTAAATGGGAACATTTTTCAAAAGAGAAAACAATTAGTGCCCACAGGACCTCCACCGATCAAACTGTTTTTTATTGGAAACACTATATCCCCACTACTACCACCACCTGAATCTCCTCTCCACTCCACTGGCCATCTCAAATGTCCAAATGTCCCTTTCCTGCTTCTTCTTTCTTCTTCTTCTCCTTCTCCTTCTCCTTCTTCTTCTTCTGCAAACCTACAGTTAGTCATTCCCTTGAGTGCCAGGTCATGGACTCAGTGCTAGGGATACCAAGACTAAAACAAAACAGACTGCGTTCCACCCCTGAATAAGGGAAAGCCACAATTAGACAAACTGCAGCCCAACAGAGCTGTTTAGTCAAGTGGGCTCCAAGTCAAAACAGGAACATGCGTTTGCAGTTCTGATGCCTCCACAGCACTTTCTCCATACTTCTCCCACACCAGTTTATTGATATTCAGAGTCATCTCCACACTAAACTGAGAGGTCCTTCCTTCGTTCAAAAATACGCACACAGTTTCCTCAGTGTGCTAGGCATTGTGCTTGGCACGGCAAACATCACCTGGTTTCTGATCCAAAAGGAACCCTTGTCATTCTGTACACAGAGTCCAGCACAAGCCCAGCAAACATATAATAGGATTTGAATATACAAATAATAAATGACTGTAGGGATTTGTATTGGCAAACAGGAGAGACGTTGGAAAGTAGAATAAAAACACATTTGGGTTTAACTGGGCGTGACTCAGGAAGTTGAAGTTGATGTGTAACTGAGTACAGGGAACCTGCTTCTTTATTTTATCCTTCTCAATACTCTGCCTGCAACTTACCAGTTACTTGGGAAAATCCAACAGTTCAACTCCTGAATCTTGATAATAATTCAAAAAGCAAAGTAAAGGACTAGGAAACAATTTGCGTGAGCTGCTGTAAAGAACTTTTTCTGCTCTCAGAGCATTAGAATGAAAAAATGAGAATTTAAACATGAATTTTAATAATTTTAGGAAATTTATATAGTAGCTTTAGTCATAGTAGTAGAAAACAACAACAACAAAAAAAAAAAAAACCCAAATATCCAACAACAGGATGATGGATGCATTATATTATCTACATGCCAAAATAAAAAGAAATAAACTTCTGGTATAATGTAGCAATAGGCATGAGCCTCAAAAAATGTTGAATGAAAAATGCCAGACATAAACAAGTACCCTACTGATTGCTCAAATCTGTATAACCTTTAAGAAAAGGTAAAACTAATCCACAATGATGCAACAGTGGTCACCAGAGGAGGTGGAGGAGGAAGTGACTGGGTAGAACAGAAGGGAACTTTCTGGGATGATGGAAATGTGCTGTATCTTGTTTTGCACAGTGATCATGGAGGCACACAATTGTCAAAATTCACTGAACTGAATCCTTAAATCCAGTGTATTGTTTGTCAATTATTCTATCTATCTATCTATCTATCTATCTATCTATCTATCTATCTATCTACACACACACACACACACACACACAGAGGAGTATTGCATATGTTCCAATTATTGGTTTAGATTCAGAATTTTTATTTAAAATATAATCTTAGAATCCTCATCCTCATTTTGCAGGTTTTTGAGCATGCTTCTTTAAATCTGTATTATTTTTGGATGTTACACCACAATCTTGTACAATATTTATGGATAAAATATTTAGTGTAGATAAGATGTGGCACTAAACTAATGATAGAGCCTTTCACCCAATCAGACCCCACTCAAAAAGCAGCAGAATTTGTTCAGTGTTTTTCTTCTTTGTGAATTAGTTCACATGGCAGCAGTAGGTTCTCTCCTTCACAAGCACTCACAGATTGCAAGGATAGCAACAGGACATGACTTGAGATTTTGCCCTTGGAGGTGGTGAGCTTTGTGCTGCCTAATTCACACACTCTCTCCTGGTCCCCCATAAACCAGCCCGCATGTTTGCAACCCAGTAGGTGCGGGTTAGGAATTTAATCTGTGGTAACTGAAACTGCAGTTCTCTCTCACCAAATGTATTTGACTCTATGAAAATAAGAACCCTGACCTTGGCCTCAATAGCACTGTCTTCCAAACAGCTAAGTGAATCAGCCGCTGGCACATAACAATAATAAACAGAAAACATGTTGGGTTGATAGCGATACTCAGGTGCACATAAGGCCATTCTTTCCCCCCCTTGGTGATATGAAGCAAATTCCCAAGCTTTCTGATAACCAGAAGTACAGTCCATCACCATTGCTGCCCTGCTTTTCCTTTCTGTGCCCCAAAACAAGTATATGAGGTATGACTAACTCCACAAACAAGGGTTTAGAAGAAATATCACAATACTTATTTTGTCCCCAAATCAAAATACATTTGAGTATAAGTCCTCATCTCCCTGGGCCTCCCAGCAGTGTGCAAAAGCCTCTGGGAACTTACCTAGATTGATTTACTTCCTTTAGATCAATCCTTCTCATCTTCAATCCATACCAATCATCACCCGCATGCTCACTGTCCAAGTTCTCATATTCCTGTAAATTCAGATGGCTCTGCTGATTTCTGCCAAGTTTGGCACAGACAGCTTTGCCAGGACTGAAAGCCCCAGAGCCTAAGTGTATTGCCTCTCTAGGTACATCATATCGTCATTCCTCTCCAAGTTCTTCCCCAGGATGCTTCAAGGGCCATGGGAGTCTGCTACATGAAGAACAAATTGAAGACCACCATTCTTTCTCAGTCTAGGTGGCTGGCTCCTAGGTGACTCTCTCCTGTCTCTGTTTTTATCTTCCTTGGGGTATAGTTTGGGGAAGGGGAAAAAGAAGAGAGAAAAGTAAAATAAGAATATTATAAGATAATTATAATTAAAAATGAGAATATTACAAAATAAGAATATAATCTTATACAAACACATGCACATACCATAAAAATATAACTGATATCAATATATTACTCAGTATAGCTGGTTTTGATTTGAAACTCTATTACTGATCAGCTGTTAGACAAGTTCCCTAATTGTAGAAAGCCTTGCTTTCCTCATCCATAAAATGGGAATAAACTTTAGTCCAACTATTTTACAAGTCTATTCTGAGGAATAAACAGCAATGACCTTATATCATTTACAGAGTCTGTTTTCCATTATTAACTCATATATCTTCTATATAGCCCTTTAAAGATGTGACAGTATTTTATAATGAGCAAAGAATGGCACAAAAGTTATATACTCTTGTGATTTTAAAATGAAGACCCAGTAATCATATTTTGATATCATTTTAAAAGTTCCTTCCATGCCTGTACCAACCACCACATTATATACCACACATTTCCATATTCTATTTATTATAAACCACTTTATTTTAATTACCTTCCTGTTATCTTCCAAGTCCAAGCCCAACTTTCTACATGATGACCCTATATTTGGGCAGCTATTAATATAGGGTGGGGCAAAAGTCAGTTTGCAGTTGTATATGAAACAGAGTTTATTCTTATATTATTATTTATTAATTATTGCATTATTTTCCATATGAACAACTATAAACCTATTTTTGCCCCACCCTGTGTAACAAATTTTTTTCTCTATTATCAATTGAACATTTAAAAAGACTATCAGAAAACAACTTCACCATCTTGTTTTAGGGCTACGTCAAGTCTCTTGTCATAATCTATTCTGCAGGAACCTTGAACTCACAAGACATCAAATAGATCCACCGCATAGAAGACATCATAATGTTTGAATCTGATGAACAGTAGGTATCATGTCCATTAGATGCCTAAGACACACACATTCTGTCAGAGGGTAGAATTTACAATCCATGAAATCCAGGAACCAGCCACCGGAATGAGGTTTCCAAGGGCCCCATATTCTGGATCATACTGCAATCTTCCCTCCAAAGCGAAAGACAAGTCATTGCACCTTGCACCAAGGATAACCGATAATATTTTTCACCATTTGGTGGGAATCTGGATTTTAAAGGCAACAGTGACACTCGATCAAGTGTGCTGCTCTGATCAATTCCGTGTGTAGCCCATAATGCAGCAGTTCTGAGTGACGGCTGAGTGAAAGAAGGCTCTACAACTAGTCCAGACTGTAGACTATAGACTAATCCAGTGCAGGCTGTGCTGCCACATGGGCCGAGTGACCCAGCAGATCCAGTAGCACCTGATGTTTCTATGGCAAATAGGAATGTTGTATGGAGCCCATGGCAAACCCCAAGAGGATGACTGCAGCACATTTCCTGAGGGTTTATAGTAAATCAGAGCCCTCTTTTCCAGATAACTGTTCTCCTTTTGAGAAACTGTTCCTGACTTGCTAGTGGACCTCATATACACTAACAGAAAACATGTTGAATCATTTATTTATGATTCTGAACTATGCACTAACCTACTTGCCTTATAGGTTAGTGTACACAAGACATGATAGCAAGATGGAGGCTGTGTATGGGCCCAGCAACATGGACTTCCCACCCGCAGTTGTGATCTGGATTCCTGTCTCTAGAGCCTAGAGAATGAATCCCTGGCCCTAGGACAGGAGCTGTCTGTAACTGACTGGGTGCTATTATTAGACCACACAATTAGGCATGCACAGAAATACTTCATCGCTACATGGAAATGGTGTGCGTGGAATCATACTCAAGAGGATCCCAAAGGAATAATCATGTCACATGTGCTGACGACTCAGGCTCCGGTGGCACCTGCTCCTGCTGCGTGGCCACCCCTCCTTCACTCGGTGATAGGTTTTTATAGAGAACTCTCTGTGAACAAGTGACTGAGGAAGAGTCCTGTTTACAGATATTTTTTCTCATGGTACTGGCAAATTAAGAACAGAGCATTGTAGCCACAATCAGAAGTGTGCTAAAACAACAACAAAACAACAACTACGACAAAAACACTGGGGAAGGGAAATTTTTTCTGTGAGCAGGGATTTGGAAAGAAAGGAACAGAAGACTGGCCTCATAAAATGGCTCAGAGCATGAGGATATTTAGTTTAATGTTAAGTGCTATGTGAGTGCTCACAAAAGCACTTGCTGTAGGCGAAGCTCTTAATAATCAGGTGAAAAAGAAATATTAAATGGGTGCCTGTCAGTTTCTTTCTCCCAATACCCAGGTAAGACACTTGTCTTATAGGTTAGTGTACACAAGACATGATAGCAAGAGGGAGGCTGTCTGTGGTCCCAGCAACATGGACTTCCCACCCCTAATTGTGATCTGGATACCCCCACTAAGTGCTCAAGCCCGCGCTAGCAGAAGCCCAAGCTGGCTCCTGTTATGGCACCATTTGTTGGGGGATGGGCACAATTCAGCCACCAGCTACACTGAACCCCTTCCATAAAGGAGGGGCTGAGATGCTCTTCACTGGAACAGGCACTTATTCTGGATAGTGATTTGTCTTCTCTGATTGCGCTGCTTCTGATTGAACACACATACCATGGACTTACGGATTGCCTTATTCACCTCCAGTGTATCCCATACAAACTGCTTCAGACTAAGCAACTCATGTCACGAAAAAAAAAAAAAAAGAAAAAAGAAAAAAAGTATAGCAATAGGCAAATGTCAATGGAACTCGCAGGTCTCACCATTAACACCTACCTGGTAGCATCTAGCCTGAGGGGAAGGTAGCATGCCTCCTAGGGATTCAGTTAGGGTTCTGAGAGAACACCTTGTGAGGGGAAATCCCTGTACCACAGGATGCAGTACATGCTTTAAATAAATGACCGATATAGGGTGCTTTTTCTCCCAGAGCCAGAATCTATGGAACTGTAACTAAAGGGTGAAAATAATAGTAGTTCCTCTGTTATCCCTAATAATCCACTTACAGAATTTCTGCTTCCTATTCCCACAACTTTGAGTAATGGGCACTTGTTAGAGAGCTTAGTTCCTAAAGAAAGAAAAACAATTGTTCTATTGTTTGAATTGGAAGTTAAGATTACCATCTGGCACTTTGGGCTCCTCATGTCACTGGACCAACAGACAAAGGAAGGTGTTACTGTACGTGGTTGGGGTGATTGATTCTGTTGACCTGTATCGGTTGCTACACAACAATGCTGGCAGGAAAAACTAGGTCTAAAACTGAGAGGATTCTCCAAGGCAGCTCTAAGTCATTGGTAATGTACGAAACCACAGGACTGAAAAAGAATTTGTACCCTTACAAAAATGAAGGTTTGGGTCACTGCACTACTTAAAAACACTGACCATCTAGATGAAGACAAGGGAAATGAAGAATGGGTGGCAGAATAAGGACTTTATAAATATCAGCTGTGGCTTTGTCACTAGTTCCACAAAGAAAGAAAGTAGCAGATATGAATAGTTTCTTCCTCATTTGGGTCCATTCATTTACTTTCTCCTAATCCCCTAATATTTTACATAAACAGTGTTGATGACAGTTAACTTTACAATATATAGTCTTCAGTGAATAATCCAAAAATAATTATCACTCAGAGATAGACATGAAGAGTATTACAGATTTCTGTCTCCATTTGGGAATGAGAAGGTGAAGGCATGTTTGCACAAAGGGAAGTGACAAGTTGCTAGACGGAAGCACAGAGTTGCTATTGTGGGGTAGAAGGTTTACAACAGATTGAAGAGTGCATGTGCATACTTGGGAGTCAAAGGGAGGACCTGTGACCGTTTAGTCACCTGCTGTGTCTCAACCTTTGGCACTGTGCTTGGTGACACTCGGGCAGGGGATATGAGGACCACATTTCTAAGACACTTTTGACAGCTTGTTCGGTTAGATTCTGCCAGTGAGAGACACTGGGGAGGTTGACTGGAGAACAGGAGGATATTTTATTCCCTCCCTCCAGCAGCTGTCAGCTTCTGCACCACAAATAGATGACAAAGACTCTAGCATCTCTTGGCATCCCAGGACAGCGGTGCGATGCCCCAGTCCAAGCACTAGGCATGAGACAGTCTCAAAGACCCGAGCCGGCTGGGCAGCGCACTCATTGGTCTGAGCACAGCTGTGTGGCCCCTGTCCGCCAACTTGGTACATACAGCTAAGCAGTGGCCTCTTCCCCACCCCCCACTCTGCGGCAGCTGTTCCTGACCTCTGCTCCCTGGTTCTGGCATGTCTGCCCCTTTCTCTTTTGTGTTCCCAGCCCCAGAGGTGGTAGTTACTTCCATTTACTAATCTCTGGGTTCACCATTCTATTTTTTTTTCTTTCCTTTCAGGCTATCCATTCCTTGTGTTATATTGCCTCTGTTTAACATACCTAGTGTGGTTTCTGTTTTCCTAACTGAGCCCTGACAGATGCCGGCATTTTAACTTTTACCGGTATATATTTTTTAAACTGATACTAAAAAATGTGGTAACATATAGCCAAAATGAAAATATTTAATATTATGAATGTCTTCTATTATTCTGACTTTTAAAGATTAAATCCCTAGAATTCATCCTCTTTATGTCCCTGGATAGCGTGAAACTTCATTTTCCTTTGGGGTCATATAACTCTATATCAGTCTAGCAATGGCGTTTTGCTCAGCTTCAAGTCTTCCTCCCCCAAACAGAGGAACAGGATGCATGGCCCCCCTAGAGTGCTGAGAGCAAAGACCAAAAGCATTATTTAGTGGTGAGAGTCAGGAAGTCAAAACAACCTTTTTTTTCCCTCCAAAAATTGCAGTCTCAGCATGTGCCCATTACACAGAATGCTTTCCACTTCTCAGTTCATGTGCTATAAAAACACAGTGATCCACTTCCCGACTCTGGGTAGAGGCGTCAACGTGGGTCAGTCTTCAGACTGACATGTGAACTTCCCAGTTCTATCAAATGTCATGAGGAGAATGGGGATTTAAGCAGACATGTGTGCCTATACTTCTTGGAAGAAATTTTCTGAAGGGCTGGCTCCCAAGAAAACCTGTCTTCCCAGAGAATGTGATAACATTTACAGGCTTCCTAAAAGTTCTGTACAATGGAGCTAATTTCAATGAAATGGTGAGCAGAACAATGTGTTCCACCTTCGTTTCCACTTTGTTTCTGTGACAACCACCCCCATCCATATCTCTACATAAAAACATGAAGTAGTTTTCCATGTGTAGGCTCCTTTGTAAACTGAGGTGAAAGAGGGCCCCTAGAATAAAATGAGGGCTCCCACTACCATGACTCCTGGAGTTCCTATAACTCCAATGGATAAACAAGCAAAGGCAAACCTTTAGAAACACGCTTTTCTGTCATCATTCAGTTCCTCCTGCACAGGTGGAGAAGGGAATGTTCCCCTGCCCTGAAAGACAGGGGCTTGGGTTTAACATCATCCCTGCTTCAAGATAATGCAATCTCACACTGTCATCATGGGCCTCCGTTAGCATATTTCCAAAAGTGTTCTTATTTTGA
Source organism: Anoura caudifer (assembly GCA_004027475.1). Classification (NCBI taxonomy): domain Eukaryota; kingdom Metazoa; phylum Chordata; class Mammalia; order Chiroptera; family Phyllostomidae; genus Anoura; species Anoura caudifer. The sequence goes on from PVKU01007779.1 coordinate 37,144, forward strand.
AAGAGGTCTTGACTCTCCTTTAGTTTGAGTCATCCAACTTGAGTAATTGTCAGGCTACAGAAAAAAGTAGAGAGGGGGAAAAGATCCAGCCACTTTAAAATATTTTGAAAAGCAAAAAAAAAAAAAAAAATGAGGGGAGGGACAATGGTATCATTTTGAATATGAACTGCTGTTTATTTTAAGAATGGTCATTTTGGCCATTGCCCTACCGATGAGGTAGAAGAAATATTTTCTGCATGAGGAAACAGCAGAGGAATATTGAGAAAGGGTCCTGTTGTTTCCCACGGGGCTAGTCTTTCCAGAGGTACTTTGCCTAGATTTTGCCCCAAACCACAGGGACAGAATGAATTGCCCTGCTGAGAGTGGAGATTTACAATTTGGGAGAACCCAAAGAATTATTGGAACCCAATAGAAATATCGTTTCCTCCAGGGAGAATCAGTTTCCCCTTCTCTGTACTCCCACGTTCACATCTGTTGTAATCATTTGCTTAGATCTGTCTCTTTGCTGGAAGGCAGGAAACATGTCTTATTCATCTTGGTGTAGGCCCAGCATTAGCCAGTGCCTGGCACAAGATGGCTCAGTGAATGTTTATCAAGTAATGACTGAAAAAAGGAGGCATGCTTGGAAACTAGGTCTTAAATTAACCTCTGTAATGAAGCTGCCTGGATATTCAGAATGAAATTGTTGGCAGAGATTAGTTCAGAACATTCTTAAAGAACATTACCAAAAGTTTTAGGATTTTAGCAATAAGGAATGATAAGGATGTTGGAGACCCCAGGTCAAGAACTCGATGAAAGGGGAAGATGGAGGGCAGGGCTTTCTGCAGACTTCATGCGTCTTATAACCCCCAGGACTTTACCTCTGAATGTGGTCTTCTACTCCCTGCCCTTTGTGTCTCAGGATGTCAACTGCTACGATAACTCAAATGCATGGTTATATGCACACACAGACATTGGTGCAAAATGTAATGTCTCCTGACAATAAAAAAATATTTTTTTAAATATAAAAACAAAAACAAAACAAAGAAACTCCAGGCAGCAGTGAGGGAAAAAATGGTGACTAGCTGAAATCCTAAAACAACATCTATTCAAAATGATTGAATGTTTATTATCTAGGAAGAAAGAAATGCTCTTTTCTTATTTTGGATTTGAGGAGGGCTGTCATAACCAGACTGGAGGGGCTCCTCTGCGTTGTTCCCCTCAGAGCCTCTTGATATTAATTCTCTCTGGAAATTAAAGACCCCAGTGACTGGCAGGAGACTGAAGTGCTGCCTGAACATTTGAGTTCACTCCAAATTATGTTCCCTTTTCTCAGGACAGACATCTGCTTTGGTTCTGATCCTATCCTTGCCAGTTGCTCCCTCAGGCATTTCGGTTTTGTGCCTATCTCAGACAGGTGATTACAGCCTTATGAGATGGTAACCAGGTTGCCTGACATCAAAGTACCATTCTCTTTGGATTCCCTGCTCTTTGATCCTGTTGCCTGTACCTGTCAAGGATAATACACAGAAAGAAATCAAGAGAAGTTGCTCACTTATGAACTATAGATAAAAAAAAAACCTAAATAAAACAGTGGTGAATCAAGTCCAGCCCCAAGTTGAAAGGATACACAGATAATGGGGAGCTTTATACGGATGGACTGGATGGCAGCACCTGAACTCTGACAGCACTAGAAGTAGGACGACTAGGTCTCACGTGCCCCCTAATGGGGAACAAAATCAAGGGTACAGCACCGCCTCTGAAACATTTTTGCCTAAAATTTGGACTGTGGTCTAATTAAGCCTCTAAATCTAACTCCAGATAAAGAAAATGCAAGGGGAAGGAGACTATGTTCACAACCGCAAGGATGCAGTCACATCTTGAACACAGGAGGTTCAAAAACAAATGACCCCATTGCTTCATCAAAGCATAAACAAACAAACAAACAAACAAATAAATAAATAGGAGGGCTGTTGTAAAGAGACTTCTTAAAACAAACCAGCAATTCACAAAACCCAATATTTGAAGCAATTGAAGAAACCGAACTTGGATAGGTTGTTAGATGACTCTAGGAAATGAGTGTTAATTGTACTTTTGTCAGATGACATAATGGCATTGTGTTTATGTTTTTAAAACCTGTGCCTATTACAGAGCCATATTAAAGTATTCGTGGGTAAAACAATAGATTGTCCTAGCATTCTCTTTAAAACGCTCCACCAAAGAGAGGAGGAAGATAGAATAGATGAAATAAGAGTGTTGATAATTATAAAATTTGAATGTAGGTTATATGAAGGTTTATTATATTATTCTCTACACTTTGGAGCTTGTTTGGAAATTTCCATAACTAAAATGAAATAAAAATAAACACCATAATCAAATTAGGGGGTTTCCAGAAATGCAAAAACAATTTGACATTAAAAATACTTTACCAAAACAAAAAGTTAAAGAAAAAAATCATTTATGCAACTTAATATATAGTATTAATTTTAATAACAAAAATATTGGAAACAACAGAGTATATGTTAAATGTATGATGGTATCTTCAGCTGATAAAATACCACACATTTGTTTAAAAAATAATGTAGGAGAGTAACTAGTAACATGGAAATATGCTCATAATATGCCAAGTAAAATTTTTTCTTTTCTTTTTTAAAAATATTTATTTATTTATTTTTAGAAAGAGGGGATGGGAGGGAGAAAGAAAAGGAGGGAACTTCAGTGTGTGCTTCCTTCTAGCATGATCTGTACTGGGGACTTGGCCTGCAACCCAGGCATGTGCCCTGACTAGGAATCGAACTGGTAACACTTTGTTTCACAGTCCAGTTCTCAATCCACTGAGCCACACCAACCAGGCCTAAAATGTTTTCTTAAAAGATTAAGGTGTGATTTCATTTTATATGAATATATGAACCAAAATGTAAAGAGCGGTTATATATGGGTTTGGGTTTGTTTGTGATCTTCAGTTTCTTTCTTATACTTAGCTAAATTCTTTAAAATGTCTAGAGATAACACATTACTTTTTTAATAAGGGAAAAGCACACAATGTTATTATTTTTTTTTATTTGGAACTCTTAGGATCATTTTTTCTGTTACAAATACACCTAAATAAATTCTCATCTTGCCAACATTTTCCATTTTGCCCAAACCTTAAGAGACTTTGTCAAATACCTTGTTGGAATTAATATCTATAGTGTTTGCAGTGTACCTGATGTAATAATGTTATGGGAATAAAACTCAGAGGCCCTTTTGAAGAACAGTGTTCGTATTAAACACTTCAAATTACCCTGAGATAATTATGTAAATTGTATTTTAAAATACTTCCTTTTTTTCTTTTTATTGATTTATTGGGGTGACATTGGTTAACAAAATTATATAGGTTTCAGGTGCACTGTTCCACAACACATCACCTTTGTACTGTATTGCGTGCTCACCATCCCGAGTCAAGTCTCCTCCCATCACCATTTATCTCCCTCTACCTTCCTCCACCTCGCCCCAACCTCCATCCCCTGGCAATCACCACACTGTTGTCATGCGTTTTCTCTCTCTCTCTTTTTCTTTTTTGCTCAATCCCTCCACCTCTCCAGACCGCTAATCTCCCACCCCCGGTGTCAGCCTGCCCTCTATCTATGAATCTGACAATAGACATCGTTTAGAAGCAGCCCAAGTGCCCATCAGTAGATGAGTGGATTAAAAAGCTGTGGTACATTTACACAATAGAATACTACTTGGTCATAAAAAAGGATATCTTACCCTTTGTGATGGCATAGATGGACCTGGAGAGTATTATGCTAAGTGAAATAAACCAGTCAGAGAAAGATAAATACCACATGATTTTACTCATGTGTAGAATTTAATGAACAAAATAAAGTATTTTACAACTCGTACATGTGGCACAATATCTAAGAAAATACAAAAATGGAATCAGTTTTAATAAGGCAGGAGATAAAGAAATTTTCTCTTTTTAGTTTTTGTGATGTTTTTATAAAGAACAAGAAAATATGTAGTATGTTTCATAATTATTTGTATCCAAAGTAAGTTAAATAGTTAAAAATGCAATAAAAGGGGTAGCTTTCCTCCCCACAAAATGTAGTACTTCATGAGATGCTACTTTGCAAAAGTATGAGATCAACCCATAATTTTCTTAAACAAATAATAAATGAATTATGAGGAAAAAGAATTAAGCTTTATGCTGAACAATGTTACTAAAAATCCAATTGTTGAATGTACCATGTACTCACAGTTCTGAAGAACTGAGAAGACAAAAAAATGAAGTAAACGAAAAGGAAATAAAGCATCCTCCTAAACTGCGCATTTTCCAAAATTCTGTCATTGAGCCTGATGCTTCAGTTTCATTCATAAATTAGATTGGGCTTCTCTCTGTGAGTGGATCTGGTTTATGTGCAACCTGATTATTAAATTTGCATAGCAGGTATAAGCTTGTTTACAAAAGGTTATTCTCTGAGACAAGTTACAGCTTTGTAATCAACTTTAGAAATAAGCTTTGGAGACAGTATTGAGCTGCAGGAACAGTAAGCACAGCCACTGCCCTCGTGCAAAAGTGACAGCCCCCCACGTTGCATCACCCAGAGGCTGTGCAGCCTAATGAAAGTCAGTCGGCCTGTGGGCTAAAATGATATGCAGATATATTATTTAGCTTTGACTGTCGACCTTCCTCCTATATTTAGTGTTTTGCATCCCTGAAAATACAAAAGTATATTTGAAATACTCATTTCCCAACTGACCGAGGGGGACTCAATATGAGATGACCCTTCACTGACATGACCTGACAGTTGTATGATTCCATATTCTACACTTTTCTTCTAATGATAGAAATACACTGGTTCAAATTCTCATACAATCTAAGTTAAATGTATCTAATTTCCACACAAATTATTATACTGCTTTTTTAAATGAATAGGTTTTACCCTATGTTTTCTCATTCTTGTAACAAAGGTTCCAAACCACTGACTGGAGAAATGTATAATATTGAAAGTAAAAATTAGTCACACTGAAAGTTTCAACTTGAGCCAAGTTTTGAGTAATACCACAAGACTTATATTAATAATAGTATCATTTATTCATTTAATTCTAGTGAATTCAAGAGCTACAAGATATATCAAAGAACCTAACAAACTGTCATTTTTTTTCAGTATTCTTACAAAACTTTTGATAATGTTATACTGGCATGAAAACATGCAATTTTAGAAACAAGGAGAAAAGCAAAACATTTAGCCTACTCCTTTTTATGGTAACAAATTTTAAAATAGAGCTGGAGATGCTAGTCTATAGGATAGGCTATTACAAAACATAATTCTTTAAGGCTGAAGTTTTTGTTTCCTGCCAATCTAAAATCCACCGGGGAACTGAAAATGAATGCACACACAGTGCAGTGAATAGAACCCAGTGTCAACGTCAACACATTCTTTTAGAGTGGAATTACATCCATTACCAAGTTGTTCACATTTTATTTCTATTCACAAAACTTGAGACAGTTCTTTTCAACTAGGCACTAGCCTTTCTAGGAGAATTGCTCCAGAATCTGTAGCTCCAGCCACGCCCTCTCTTCATTTAGATGCCTACACAGGTCATCCACACACCTAGAGCTCATTTCCCTCACCCTACTCCCAACCCACTTCTTCCAGCAGTACTCCTAACCGGAGAAAGTGGCATTACCATCCACAAAGTCATAAGGTTGTGAAGGTTGGACGTTTTCTCTTACTGCCCAGGCTTCATTAGGCACCAAGTCACAGACAGCTGAAGAAACATCTCTCAATGTTACATATGCTATTATATTTCCAATGGCTTTGTTCTATTCAGGTCATCCTTCCCTCTCAAGAATAATATTTTAAAGGACTCTGAGCTGACTTCTGTTTCTGGCCAACACAAAACAACAGTAACTGAATTTACCCCTCCTTCTGAAACAACTAAACAACTGAACAAGTATATGAAGCAATCATTGGGCAACCATGTACAGTGATCCCTGAGAGACAGGAAACAAAAAAGGAAAGCCCTGTGATTGCCCTGGATTTCTACCTAGAAAGAGTTTTTTCAGGCTTGGCACAGGGAAGGGGAAGCCAAGTGAGTCTGACCTTCTCTCTGAGTTGAGGAGACAGAACTGTGCGAGGAAACAAAAGCATTCACAGAGAAGATTACCAGAGGAAAGAGCTGGATTTCTGCAGAGAGTAATCACTGGTGTTCAGCTCATTGTTGATCACTACACACAGGTGATGAAACTACCTGAGGCCAGGTTTTAAAAAACACCTAAAAACATTAAGTGGAACAACACACCAATCTCATGGGCTATAGAAAGTGCATATTTCCATTAGCCAAATTAAAAAACCTCATAATTCATGGGAACATTAGTTAGAGTATTCAAAAGGGCTTTGCCCCAGTAATGGGGAAAAACTAGTCCTAGACTAAACATTGCTTGGTCCTGCCTAAAAAAGTTTTATAGAATGCTCCACCCCAAAACAAAAGCATGCATATTCTATACAAGTGGACCTGATTTTACCAACATCATCCATATTCTGAGCCATAAAACAAGACTGAGTTTAAGAGAATTCAGGTCATACAAAATATATTTCTTGACTACAGTGGAATTAAACCAGACACCAATAACAAAACATTTTTTTGGAAAATAAAATATTTTGAAACTAAATACACTGATAAATGTCCCATGGGTCAAAGAAGAAATCAAAAGAGAAATTATTCTGAATAAGAAAATAAAAATGCAGCATCAAAAATATGAGATGCCACCAAAGCAGTATGTAGAGGGAAATTTACACATTAAACATGTACATTAGCAAAGAAGAAGGGTCTCATCCCAATGACTCCAGCTTTCCCCTAAGCTACTTGAAAAAAAGAATTAAACCCAAAGTTAACAGAAAATAAATAATAAAAATCACAATGGAAAGCTATTAAGAGAAAAAGAGGGAGAAAATTATAAAACTAAAGCTGGTTCTTTGAGAAGATGAATACAATTTATAATCATCTAGCAATATTAATTAGGAAATAAAGAAAGATGAAACAAATTACCAGCACCAGGGATAAAAGAGATGACACCACTAAGTAGATATTAAATAATAAGCAAAGGAATACCTGAATGATAAATGTGGCAGCTTAAATGAACTAAGGAGATTCCTTGAAAGACACAAAGAAAGGTCACTCAAGAAGAAATAGATAGAATGACTATTCTATCTATTAGAATAGAATGACTATTCTTTTATCTGCTGAGGAAATTGAATTCACATTTAAAAACTTTTCCAAAAAGAAAACTCCAGGCCCAGGGGACCTCATAAGCTAATTCTTCTAAACATTTAAAGAAATAATATCAATTCTACACAAAATCTCTCAGGAAACTTAAGAAGAGGAAATGCTTCTCAACTTCTCCTATGACGTCAGCATTACTCCAGAAAACCAGAAAAAGACATTACAGGAAAAAAATTACTGACTAAAATCTTTCATGGGCAAAAATTTAAACAAAATGTAGCAAATTGAAACAAAAAATGTACAAGAAGGCTAACTCAGTAGAGTTTATCCTAGGAATGCAAGGTTGGTTTAACATTTGAAAATCAATCAATGTAATTTAGCAGAGAAACAGAGATAAATAATGTCATTTCAATAAACATAGAAAAATCATTTTACAAAAATCCAATATTCATTAATGATAATTTTTTTTGTTAAATTGGAACAAAAAGGAACTCTCTCAACATAATGAAAGCATCTGTAAAAACTTACAGCTAATAACATATTTAATGATAAAGACTAAATATGTGCCCCCTAAGATCAGGAACAAACTGAGAATGTCTTCTCTTTCCCACTTTTATTCATTGTACTGAAGGCTTTAGCCAAGAGTGTAAGACAAGAAAAAGAAATAAAAGGCATCTAGATTTAAAAGATATACATAAAATTGTCGTTATTAGCATACCTTCTATGTAGAAAATACAGTGGAATCTACACAAATGCTACTAGAACTAAAGAGTAAATCTATCAAGATTGTAGGATGTGCAATCAATATGAAAGATTCAGTTGTATTTCTATATCCTACCAACCATCAGAAACTCAAATAATTTTGAAAGGAATGATATAATTGATAATGTCATAAAGATAAATTTGACAAAAGAGGCACAAAACATGCACTAAAAACTATGAAATATTGCTGAGAGAAGTTAAAGGATTTTAAATAATGAAATATATCATGTTTTTTTGATTGGGAGAACTTTAAAAACTCACTAATAAGAAAACAACCAATTTAAAAATCCTCAGAAGATTTGGCACACACACTTGACCAAAGAAGATAATAATTAGTCATTAGGGAAATGCAAATTAAAACCCTAATAAGATATCACTTCATACTCCCTAGGGTGGCTAAAATTAAAAAGTTCCATGAATCCAGCTGCTGGCCGGGTGTAGAACAATGGGAACTCTCATTCACTGCTTTTTGGAATGTAGAATTATACAGCAACCTTGGAAAACAATTTGACCATTTTGTGAAATGTTCAGCATACATATACCATTGACCTGGCCATTCTACTCCCAAGTGTTTATCAAAAAGAAATGATAGCAAACGTTCATACAAAGCCTCGTATATGGATGTTTATAGCAGCTTTATTTGTAATAGCCAAAAATTGGAAATTGGAAAAAACCCAAATGTCTATCGATAGGTAAATAGATAAACAAATTTTAGTATATTCATATAATACTACTACTCAGAAAAACAAACAAACAAGCCTGTTGATGTAGTCAATAAACATGGGTGAATACTAAAATAATTATGCTGAGGGAAATAAGCCAGACAAAAATTCTAGTAAACACAATCTATAGTAACAGAAGCAGATCATATGATTATGTGCAGTATATTATATGTCAATTATACATCAATAAAGCTGTTTTTTACAAAAGACTTCTAACAGATCTCCATGATGACAGTCATTTTCTGAGTTGCCAAAGTGTCAAACGTGAGAGTGAATAAGCTGCCTCAGATGTCCAGCCCAGGCAAGCCTGCAGATGACTCCCACCTCACTCACAACTATGGGTGCCACGGTGAGAGCCACTGAGCCAAGCCTGGCCTGCTCAGCCCACGGAACTGAGCCACTAATTTTTTAAGTCACCAATTTCAGGGGTGATTTGTCAAATCACCAACTAGATAATAACCAAAACAGTGGGTTTCAAGGTTTGTTACGTTTTTTTCTCAGCAAAATCTCTTTTATGTCCAGAACCTTCTGGTTGCCTGAATATAATAAACAAATAAAAGTAATACTGCTTTGGTTAAGGTGGCAGTGGGAAAGCCTAGGTTCCCACCTGCCCAGGCCCCTCCAGGTGGTTCCTGCAAGCCAGTCTGTGTGACACATTTTTGCCCTAGAAGTTCTTTCCCAGGTGGGGAACTGAGCACAAAAAGACTAAGGGACACACACAAGTAACTGACCTCTCACTGAACCCTGGATCCCTTCGCTCACAACTAACTCCACTATGACCCTGAGAAGAGAAGAATGTGAGATGCAAACCCAAAACACCAATTGTTAAATCAGAAGAAAAGTGTGAAGAAATCAGAAAAGCATAATGTGTGTATCTTGACAAACCTAACTGATAATCAAATTTTTTACCCAAAGTGAAAGCAAACATTGGGTATTTGATCTGAAATTTCCATAATGTTCCTTAGTATTTGTTTCCGGCAATCTATATTGGCCATTTATGGATTTGAAATACATAAAGGCAACCCAGGAAATGAATTTCAGATACATATGCTAAATTGAAAATGTAAACAATTTATTAGTTTCAGTAAATAAACACACCACATCCTGCCTGTCCTGCCAAATCAGCTGAAGGCTGGGGGAATATCTAATTCCTCTGAACAGATCTCTTCCTCCCTTTTTCCTTTTTGTTCTAATGGTACAAAGATGGTACAATAAATGCTGTGAAAAAATGGTCTTCCTTATCGGACATTGAAATAAAGTGCTCCATTTTTAAACTTTGCCTCGGATTTGAAATGATTATGCTGATAAGTAGTAAAGAAAGTTCTATAAGGGACATGCTTCCAAATAACATGATGGATCTATTTCAGAATAACATGAACCCTAAAAACAAACACAGACACAATATACTGTAGAACTTGGCTATAAATTTTAGTGGATGGTTCCCTGAACTATAGCAGTATAAACAATGTTTCTATGGTGAATATCTGAGTGCTGAGAGGACCATTTCCTAAACACAGGTATGACAGGATGGGGTAGAAGAGCCAGGCCTGTTACAGTGGAGTTGCCATTCTCTAAACAAGAGCAGCCAGGCTCTGACAGCTTCAGTGTTTCATCTCAACCAAGACTTACTAAATTCAGTCCCCTACTTGGTATTTTGCTACTTTGTTTCTGTGGCTGCCATTGAGTTCCAGAGTTACATAGCAAGAGATACTTCATTGGATTTTTTATGAGAGTAGACTAAATGAATGCAAAAGAAATGCTATCAACTTTTTAAACTAGAATTATGAATCAGAATCATTATATAAAGGATTTCTTTCAAAACTCCTTAATTTATAACTGCTTCTACCCAAATGAAGATGCTTTTGAAAGTATGAATGCAATAGAATGCAAAATCAAAGATGTCCACTTATTAACAAAGATGTTAGCTTATTTTACCTTCCAGCATGTGAGAGTATTAAACCTGGTCCCGTGTATTGGTTTTTCTTTAAATGTGCACATTTGAAAGAAAAATTGTTTAAATCAGTAATGCTGTAGTTTGAATGAATAAAATTTTAGTTTCAAAATACAACTCATAAGCAAATAACCCATTTATTTGTATGGTTCAAGTTTATATTATTATAAAAAAGGCTTATTACTCAATCTTTAACTTGTTGAAGCTTTCATAGCTCTTCTTCATGTCAGCAGATAACATGCTTCTCAGGCCTATGTTTTGAAAAGAATCTTGCCCCTGGCTGGTGTGGCTTGGTGGATTGAGTGCCAGCCTATGAACTGGGGTGGTGGTGGGGGAGGTGGATGGTGGGGGGGGTGTTGCTGGTTGGTTCAATTCCCAGTTGGGGCACATGCCTGGGCTGCAAGCCAGGTACCTGGTGGGGGATGCATGAGAGGCAGCCACACATTGATGTTTCTCTCCCCCTCTTTCTCCCTCCCTTCCCCTCAGTCTAAAAATGAATAAAAAGATTTTTTAAAACAATCTTTAGATTAAAAACAACAGCACACATCTTTTAAAATCCAAAAGGAATTTTAAAAAGTATTTAAGTGGGATTAGTACTATTAACTCTTTAATGCAAATATTGCTTGAACATTCTATTAATATTTACAAATACAAGGATAGGCAAAAGTAGGTTTACAGTTGTTTTTATGGAAAAGAATATGTAGGTTATGATTATTACAATCATTTATTAACTATGTTTCACATATTCACAACTGTAAACCAATTTTTGCCCACCCCTGTCCATAGAGATGTAAGAGAAACTTAGTCTACCTGTCTTCAGGTAGACTAGAATTGTCTAAACCTATTACCTCTCCAAATGGAGATGGGTGATAGAATACAAAATAAGCTAAAAAAACATCTTTCAAAACTATGCACATTCCCTTACCCTATCAGAATAGGGACCGGAAGATGCAAACGCTTGGAAAAATTCCCCAGCTTTATCAGATAGCCCCCTTCCCTTGTGATATTCCCTTCCTAAGCACTCACATCTAACCATCTTTATGTCAAGTTCTACAAATAGAATCATAATAATAATGATAATATAATAACGACAACATCTTATGTTAAATGTCACTTTGCAATGTACAAAGCCCTTGCATTCAATTTTCTCCTTTGAACCTCACAACAACTCTATGAAGCGGGATGGTTGCTGCTATCAACCTATTTTGCAGCTGAGAAAAATGAGGGTCAGAGAAGAGAAGGGCTTTCTCTAGAGGAGAAGAGTTTCATCTTTACATGCCAGAGCTGGGGACTAGAACAGAAACGCAGGTTATCTGATTCTCAGTTCAGTTCTCTGTCCTTTGGACAGTACAGTGCCCTGTGCCCTGAGATGATGTTTCCAAAAAAAAAAAAACAAAAAAACAAAAAAACAAAGCAAATCAAAAAAAAAAAAAAAACAAAACAGGTTGTTCTTACTTAAGTACAAGTCAACTTCTTTATTTCGTTCCCTCTAATATTGTCCCAACTTCTTTCTGAGTTAAGACTTCTAAAAACATGAAAGGAAACAAAAGGAAGAAATTTATCTGCCTCAACATATAAAATTTGAGCAAAATATAGATTTAAGAACACTCTTAGGCATAGATTCACCAAAGAAAACCAAGCAAGAAGAGCGCTGTAACACGATACTGTATTTCAAAAATAAATGGTAGAGAAAGAGAAATTCCAAGAAAAACAAGACAGAGCTGATCTAATTTAGCCCTTAACCCTAAAATCAGACCCCAAAAGTCATACTAGCTTCAGAGAATAAATAGAAGTACTCGGCTTCAACCCTCTCCCAGAGAGGAAATCACACTGGATTCAGTGGGAATCACATAATCTTCTATACCATAACAGAGGCAGACCTGCACAGAACCGACCAAGTAAGAAAAGAATGAACATAAATGTAATAGAAACTCTGAAAGCATAACACAGCAGGAGAAGAAAGAGCTGGGGGAGGGGGGTGGGGGGAAAGAAGGGGGGAATAAAGGACAGAAAAGACCTAAAAGGAAATCCTTAACATTAGCTTCATGCCATTGCATATGTTAATAAGAACATGAATTCAATAGAGTATAGGCTCAAAGATAAGATGATAAAACAACAGAATGAGAGTAAAAGAAAGATCTAACTGGAACTATATCATAGAACTCACTGATAAACTAGAGATTGGCAAGGAATAGACACTGCTCACTATGAAATTTTAGAAGACACAATACCAATGCTGTTACAATAACACTAATAAATATAGAGAAAGTAAAAGATTAAAATCCCAAGTAATAGTAATTGGTGTCTCCATGCTAGAGAAACTACAAATGAAGCAGAAGCTGTGGTGAAAAATATAATAACAAAGGAAGACCCCCACACCCTCACCCCAAATGAAGGAAAACACTGGATATGCAAACCAGTTCCAGGCAAATTTGATAGAGAAGGCTCAATATAGATAGTACCTCAGTTAGCTATTGAACAGCAAGGACAAAGAAAGAATTCTTCACAGGCCCAGGAAAGCATATAGCTCTCCTGATGGCTAAGTTTATGTATCACGTTGTCTAGGCCACAGGGTGCCCCGACATTTGGCTAAACATTGTTCTGGGCGTATCTGTGAGGTTGTTTCTGGATGAGAGGTTGTTTCTTTGTTAACATTTGAATGAGTAGACTGTGTAGAGCAGGTTGCCTTTTCCAATGTGGATGGCTCTCATCCAATCAATTGAAGACCTGAATAGAACAAAACGGCTGAGGAAGAGGAAACCCCTCCAGCCTGATGGATTGAGCTGTGACATTTATCTTTTCCAGCATTGGACTGGGACTGAAACACTAGCTCTTCTTGGGCCTCGAGCCTGCCAGCTCTCTGAGCAGACCTCACACCATCAATTCCCCCACCTCTCAGGGCTGTGGACTCAGACTGGAACTACCCATCGGTTCTCCTGGGTCTCTAGCCGACCAAGTACAGGTCTTAGGACTTTTCAGACTCCATAGTCTCATGAATCCATTTCTTATAACAAATTGCTATATAAGTCTCATGTATAGGATATATATCTTAATGGTTCTGTTTCTCTGGAGAACTGTAATACACCTACAAAGATGAAAAAAGTCAAACTGGCCTGATCTCCTGTATCTTCACAGTAACATACAATGGCAGAAGACTAGAGAAATAGCCACGAAATTCTAGTGAAAAGAAACTGATCAGGAGCATTGGTTCAGTCATGATATCTTTCCAGTATAAAGACAGCAACAGGTGTTTTCCAATGTGAGAAGGCCAGGGAACACGGTGCCAATGTGCTCCGTCGAAACAGTCCCTGAGAATGCAATCCAAACAAACGAGAGACGAAGCAAAGACCAAAGAAGTTACAGCACAAGACTGATGGAGAGCAACGCTTTCATTTAAACAAAAAAGTTACACTGAAACAGTGAAATTGTAATTAGAGAATGCAAACATTATGAATCAGAATAATGTCAAAATAATAATATAGTTAACAATATTTGAGAGATGGATATTGTCATTTTACACCATGTAAATTTGGATTAAAAATTATTTTAAATGTTCATCACGACCTCTTTTTTAACCTTAGATATTTAGAAAATATCCGTAGCAGAGAAGAAACATTTACTTGAAATTCACCAATTCTCCTAGTTGTGTTTTATTTTACTTTTCTTCTATTAAATACAAAGCTTTTTTTAAATTGAGAATAGCACTTTTATCATGATGCTATTTTTATAAAGTATGTTTATTTGCATGCATGCATAGAAAGATGCATGTCCATCCAGCATTAACTGTGGCAATTTCTGGGTAATTCACTCTTACTTTTCATTATTTTTCCAGTTTCAAGGGATCACTGCTGAACGTGATACATGACAGTAAGAATTAAACAGATGTGTAAATAAATGGGCACATAATAGGTCCCCAGTAAATGATAGCTATCGTTATTTTCAAAATAATTTGTGATTTAAGGTAATTTAAAGGAAGGATTGGAGGAAAAACAAAATTAGGGAACACTCCAGAAACCTTCCATGGCACCTATTAAGTTATTCGTGTCCATGGTGGGGGTATGACGGCCCCTCTCAGGGGCACTGAGCATGGCCAGTTCACACAAAGAAGACTCCTCTTTCCTCCTTGGCACTGTATGGACCCACACACAGCTTGGCCCACCCTGGACTCAGACAGAAAGGAGGCTTTGGTTCATTCTTTCATTTCACGGTATCAGCTCTGTAGCAAGTATCTAGATTAATTTTTATAGGCCCTTACAATAATATATCCTTTGCCAAGTTGTCAAGTGCAATCAGGTTGTCTGATTTCTCAGAAACCAGGCTGGTGAGATAGTGCTGAGCCTTTCCGGGTGAATGAAGGACTGAAATGAAACCCCTCCTAGCCCGTCACTGAACCATGGCCCTCCAGGGTGTAGCTGCGTGCGTCCCCGGCTGGAGAAACGCTCCACCGCCCAGCTCCCAGGGTGTGCACTTCTCTGTCATGCCTCCTCAAGAGGGTGTTTATAGGGCACGCAGTTGTCCAAAGAGGAATAATTCCTTAATAAAATAGGCAGTGCACCTTAGGCTTGGCTTTTGTGAGGGAAGAATAAACACACACTTTGTGGAGATTAAAGAAAATAGTGTGTTCTGGCTACAGGTCCAAGTCCAAACTCTTAGGCTCATCGAGCCCATCCTCTGAGTCATCGGTACCACGTTTACCAGGTGTGAGAGCATTCTCTCAGCTCAGGCAGCTCAGGGCCTAATCCTGGAACAGCCTAGAGGGCAAACCTGCCCTGGCTGGTGTGGCTCAGCAGATTGGATGTCGTCCCACAAACCGAAAGGTTGCCTGTTTGATTCTGGGTCAGGGCACATGCCCCAGCTGCGGGCCAGGTCCCAGGTTCCTCTTGTACATCTATGTTTCCCTCCCTCTCCTGCTCCCTCCCTTCCCCTCTTTCTAAAAATAAATAAATAAAATCTTTCAAAAAAGAGATAGAGACCAAACTCCCCTCCCCTAGGAGTTGATGGTTTTATACATATATGCATGTATATACGAGGTCTGTCCAGAAGGGATGCAGCCATGTAGTATGAAAAATGGAGACATTTATTGAAGAAGATACAAGATACAAGAAACACTGTACATAGGACAATGATGCCTCAGTCCCCTTCAAAGCAGGCACCTCACGATGTCACATAGTTCTCCCAAAGCCACCAGCTGCCCCATATTTTCCTGAATCTCATCAATAGTCTAAAATCTCTTCCCTTTCAAAGGTGATTTTTATTTTAGGAAAAACAAGAAATTGTTGGGCACCAAAACTGGGCAGCTGAGTGATTCAATGTTTCACAAAAAAACTCTGCATGAGACGTGATGCATGAGCAGACTCGTTCTTGTGATGAAGCTGCCAATCACCCGTTGCCCATAGCTGTGGCCTTCTGAATCATCCAGATAGTTTCCGCTGAGGAATGGTTAAGCTTAACACAAAATATGATGCAGATTTGTTGCTCTACTGGCTCAGTCATTTTGAATGTGATGGCCACAAAGTATACACACTCACTCAATGGCGTCTACTGCACCCACGGACTAGTACAGTGAAGTCGTCATTGTTCACACATCCACATTCCAGTCCACTCTCCTTGGCTGCCAGGTTACATTCATGTTGCACAAACCATTCATGTTATATTAAGAATGGCTGGACTTTTTCTGGACAGACCTCATATATTAGGTCAATAACTACTGTAATTATTTTCCTCCCATGAATTTGAATCTTTGTCTTCTGTTATTATGAGACAATGTATGACAAAGTACCAAAGCACTTAGTACCACCTTATTAGGTGCCCTGAAAAAATTTGGGCTCAGTTTTGTGTCAGAATCTGATATGAGGAAGGCCTCAGGCCTAAGTATTAGGTTGGCCAAAAAGTTCATCTAACTTTTTCTATAAAAATAAAAGATACATTTTTTATTTTCAACAGTAACTTCATTGATTTGGATATTTTGAGTATGTTGGTTATCTCCTGCTCCTGGCTTCTAGTAAGTAGAGGCTAGGGGTGTTTCTAAACATCTTCTGATGCATAAGACAGCCCCACAGCAAAGAATTATTTGGCCAAAATGTCAGTGTTACAGAACAACAAAAGGTCCATTATGTCCGCCACCTTATGGAAAGATGTCTCTCAAAGCCAGGGATTTGTGAAAAGGAAAGGAAATGTTTATTTAATGCTATACAGAGTTAAAGTAGCGACCTAGCATCTTCATTAAAATATCAAAGTCCTTTAGGATACCCACAGACACCCACAGTGCTTCCTATCTCCCTCTGCCCTAATTCAGGGTACTGTAATTCAGGAAGAGAAGCACACGTCCAGGATCCAGGCTCCTGGCACCATTCAGCTGTGTCGTCATCCTGGCAGGATCTCTAATTAATCCAAAGCCATGTGGCACCTTCTCATGGCCTACTGGCAAGAGTTCTTTCCCCCATCTTCCAGGCAAAATCTCTCTTGCTCCCAGGCCACAAAGCCAAAGGGAGCACCCCAAAGCCACGTGGTCCTTCTTCTACCAAAGCTGTGGGGAAGGGGTCCCCACTCTGGCAAAACCTTGTGGCTCTCTCTCTTCACCAAAGTTGCAGGGGTCTGCACTCTGGTGAAACTGCATGGAATCTCTCCCTCTAGCGAAGCTGAGAGAGGGTCTCCACTGGGGCAAAGCAGAGTAGCAATTCTCTGCTAAAGCCACATGGTGATTCTCCCTCACAGGGCTTCGGGTGTCCTGCACTCTGGTGAAACTGCATGGATCTCCTTCAATGGCTGCTGCATCTCAGTTTTAATCCCCACGCCAATCCTCCTCTGCAGCCCCATTTCCAACTCCTCCTACAATCAGCTGCACTTGCCAGCACTCCTGTATCCTTCCAGCTTTACTGGGCTGCTATAGTGAGTCTGGGCAGGTGTGGCCCCATGGCATGGAGCCAATCGTCTGCAAGCTCTCATGCAGGTGCTGCAAACAGGGGGAGTTGTCTTCCAGTTCCATCTTGGGTGGAAGTCACTGCCTTCTCCCTGGCTCAAAGCATGGCCTCAGCTGTTTAACATATCTGTGATGCCAGTTAAAGGTTATAGATATGTTAAATGACCATTCCAGAAGGAAGTTATCTGCAAAACTGTTGCTATGCAAAACAACTCAATGGCCCTGCTCCATTTGTCCCTTCCCCCAACTCACACCAAGGGGGAAGGGGTGAGGACATCTTATATGTCTTTCTAATATTTCCTGGACACCCTGAGTTCTGGGCCCCATTCCAACTCCCTTTTTGGGGTCCCCCTCTTGGCTGCACCCTGTTACATCAGTAGTACTAAGAAATTTCACAAACCACTTTTGACATAGTCGATCAGTCACAGCACCTTCTCCATACACCACACAAATCTTTTGTGTTTCAGTTGCATTTTTACCTTTCTTGAAATAATATAGCATAATATACTGAAAATGTTGCATATTTTCTTCCATCTTCAATATTAAAATGGCTTCACAAAAATTCACCAATTTTGCCCTGGCTGATGTGGCCCAGTGGGTTGGGTTTATAGGCTGGCCCAGTGCCAGCCTGCAAACCAAAAGGCCACCAGTTCATTTCCTGGTCAAGGCACTTGCTTGGGTTGCAGGCCAGGTCCCCAGCTGCATGTGTGCAAGAAGCAACCAATGTTTCTCTACCTCTCTTTCTTCTCCTGTTCCCCTCTCTCTAAAATAAATAAATAAAATCTTTTTTTAATCCACCAATTTTGATTAGTTTTTAAGTGAACACTGACATGACAGCTGTCACAATACAATCTAACAAAATTGTTTCAAATGAAGTTAAAGACAACTAAGCTCTAGTAGAACCATCATATGGAAAAAACTAAATGAACTTTTTGGCCAGCCCAGTACTAACGGCTGGGAACTACTTCCACAGCATTTCTTACATTTTGGCCTCCCCACACATCTTCCTGAGTGGGGGCTCTTCCGGATGGCAACAATCTCTAATTTATTTCTCTTTAAACTATACAATTGCCTGGCCCTAACAGGGGCTCAAAAAATATCCAGGGAATAAAGGAATTGCTATGGAGACAATTACAACTTTCTAAATGGATTCTTTACTTCCAACCTTTTTTCCCCAAGCCACTTAATGTTGCATTGCCAGCTTTCTCCCCCACAAATATTTCAGTCCTCGTTCAGAAATCCTCATTGGCTTCTATTTGCCTCTAGAGAAAAGGCCAGGATGTCAAAGCCCTACAAATCTTTTCCAGTATAGTATTTCTACAATTCCCTTCATATTTCCTGGGCACCTACAAAACTTGCCCACTCTCTGCTCACACCACCGCACACCCCAGCATGCTCCCAGAGGTGTTATTTTGCTACCTGGAACCCCCTTTCACCCTCATCCCTACACATCCAAATTCTGCCTTGCTGGGTTTTAAGATCTAGCATAAAGAGGCCCTCAGTAAATGATAAGCAGTCACTGATATTTGGGAAATTAATTTCTTCTTGCTTATTACACTCTTCAGGCACAGGACAATCTATAATAACAGCCTCCAGAATTTAGGAAGAGCTTGGGCAATCTTTCTGTAAAGTTTCATTATAGGAATAGCTTCTGTATTACAGTTCTCCACAGAACCAGAACCAACAGGGTATATGGAAAGAGAAGAAGAGAAAAGGAGGAGGGGGAGAGAGAGGGGGAGAGAGAGAGAGAGAGAGGGAGGGAGAGAGAGGGGAGGGGAGGGGAGGAGAGGAGAGGAGAGGAGAGGAGAGGAGAGGAGAGGGATTTTAATGAATTGACTCATGAAATTGTGGGGACTTGGTAAATCCAAAATCAGGCTGAAGATCCAGGAAAGAGTACAAAGGCTTCTCTGCTGGTAGAATTTCTGCTAGCTCAGAGGAATCAGTCTTTGTTTTATTCAAGCCTCTTACTGATTAGACGAGGCCCACCCACATTATAGAAGGTAATCTGCTTTATTCAAAGTTCACCGATTTAAATGTTAATCTCATCCAAAAAACACATCTTTAAAAAACATTCAGAATGTTTTACTAACTATCTGGGCATTGTGGTCCATCCAAGTGGACACAGAAAATTAACCATCACAGTTTCTAAACACCCAATATAGCTTCCTCCCACTGCCACCATTACCAACCACAAAAAGGGAATTTCTCTTGACTCTTGGAATTTTCTTACTTTTATTCTAGAGCCAGCACTAAAACTAGCCCAACGGATATTAGGCTCCTCCCATAAAATGTGGACACAGGAAGGCAGAGGGTATGAGGGAAAGGCTGGGGTGGAGGTTCCCCTTGGCACAGTTGAAATATACCCTTGCTTTCCAGGGTAATATTAAGAGAAGTAAAGGAAATAATTACAAAAAAAATCAAACAGCACAAGTTGCTACATTCCTACAGAAGAGACTTCTGGTTCTACAATTGCATATTCTTTGTAGTTGCATAGGCCTGGCTATACCTGACAGCTGCCTGGGAGCCAAACAATTCCTCCTTTTAATTTATGTGATTGTTTCTTTTTCTTCCCCCACCTTTTGTTCACTCCTCCTCCCTCCTGGAACTGGGGCTGAGACATCTGTAGGCAGCCCCTCCTAGGAAGGTTAGGTAGCTGAAGTTTAATGTGTAGCCAAACCCTCATCCTCACTTCACCGTCAGTTGTCGTATCAGGAAAGAGGCCAGACACAGAGATGCCCACTCTTTGTCCAGGTCACAAGTTATTTCTTATAGTTCTTTTCTAGCAAGTTCTACCTTAAAAAATAGGAGCTCAAGAACAAATCTCTGCTGTGCTTACATTTCTTTTGGTGTGCAATAGGGAAGATTTGGCCTCCTTGAAAGTAATGACCCATGGAGTTTCCATGAGCACACAATCATTCTCCTGATGTAACTGAGCACGAATCCTGCTACAGTGGGCTTGGGGGTCCTGCTGGCAGTTGCCAGTGCAGGATATGGAGTACACACCTACACAATTATCTGCCTAGCACATCTTAGTTCTAAGAATTGATTTCTTCCCCACCCATGTTCTCGCAGCTCGTCCTCACCTATATTTTTGCCACAGGAGTCACTAAATGCATACATTAGGGCCCAGGTGCCTGGCTATTATTAATTCACCCACAGGTTAGCATGAACCCTAAGTTGAGCCACAGTTCTTCTTTGTGTCTATGGCCTTGGAATCAAAATGTAAGTTGAAGTACACGTCTCCCCAGTGGCTTCACACTTAAATATAAATCTCAGGTGCTTCTGGAAAGCATACATTCCACCCAGTAGAGAAAGCCAGTCAGAAATGAGAGAGTAAAGCCAACATCCAGAGAGGAATATGAGACTGAGAAGAACCCTGACAACTTTCTAGTCCCTGGCTTGACGTATCAATAGCCCAGCTGCACCTCTGCTCTTCCTGTGTCTGGTTATTCAACACTTCCTAGAAATCTGAGAAAAAAACAAAAACCACAATATCCTTCTAATTAATGACCTTTCTTGCATAAGGTAGATTATGTTAGATTGCTATCATTTGCAACCAAAAGATCCTAAAAATTGTACAATGCAGCACTTTTTAACATTACACATTGTGCTGACGACAGCCTCACCTGATTGCTGGAAAAATTAAGTGAGATGATTAACGTAGAGTGCTTTGTCACCTGTAAAACACAGTTCATGAATGCAATTCTTCTGAAGTCCTTATATTCAATTTCTACTTAATTGAAATTAAAATAAAAATTTCTACTTAAAGACCCAAAGTTTTGTCATGCTTCAGAATTTTCTTATTTTGTCATACCTTCTGTAATAGGCTATCACTTGTTGTGACCTTTAGAGATACCCAATATAAAGTCATCTTTAGATTAATACAACTTTGAATACAAAAGCAACATTTTCCAGGTAAGCACAATGATAGCATTTGTCAAATGAGGTGTTGTACACCCACTCTGTACTACCTGCATGCCTAGAGGCCTGTGAAGTTAGTGAGACATCCTGGGGCTATTTTAAATATTTTTAAACTGCTAAAGACAATTGTACACCCACCATATGTTGATTTACACAAGTTAATTATAATGTCTTCTTTCTTTGTTTTGGGCTAGAATTATAGCAATTCAGTCTGGCAACTGACTAGCTCATGTTGCTCAAAAGTTCTGATTGGCTGCTGACGATGTCATAGGCACTCCTGTGATGAAATCAGGTGGTTGAACTGTTATCAGGTTGTAATAAGCAAAATGAATACTCATAGCAGAATGTACCTACCGACAAGTACAGGTTGACAGACAAAATTAAGGAATCTGCAGTAGTGAATATTGCTTACACATTCCTATGCTTACATAACTTCATTTGACATAACTATGAGATAAGTTTGATTTTATTTACTAGAAAACATGTTCAAAACAGATAAAAGGGGGGACCCTTGGTAAAAAAAAAATGGTAACTTCTGAAATATAATATAATCTGACACAGAGTTTTCCTTAGATGCGTCCCCCAGAATACCAATTCTGAGGTGTTATAATAAACTTATTTAAAAGAGTTTTTTAAAAATAAAAGGTCCACTATTTTGGGCAACACTGGGTCAGACAAACTTGTTTGTTTTGCTGGATGACTGCACAGAGCCTTTAACATTTTTGCATTTTGTGACTCTCTAAGAAGGTAACTCCCGAACTTATTTGACAATAGAACTCTTGGCTCCTAGGGCATTTTACATGACAAGTATTCCATTAAACATTCTTTGGGAAAAGCTGGTATAATAAACTCTCATTAAATCATCCCTATGTTTATTGCCTGGTTATAGAGAGATGTATAAACAGAGCTGGCCTCATCAGTTGGCAGAATATAGGAAATTAGAGTTGCTTCACACTCTCACCAAAAGATCTGTTCTATCTCCCATCAAGCCACCTTCATTTCTATCATTAAAGTGCCATTTCTTTGGTTCTTAAATAATTGTTACTACTCCCTATACAGATGTTCCTGAGAACAGAAGCAAATTAGGTCAAATTTCCTCAAACCTTCCCAGAAAACATTTCCAATGGCAGAGCAGGATGAACTAAGAACCCTGAGGATCTGAGTGAACTAAGCCTGAAGCATCAGAAAGCTCAACATTTATATCAAGTCTCCTGTTGGACTTAGCAACCACACAAATTTTACATCCTACACTATAAGGTGCCCAAGTCCGCTTTAATGTAAAATTTCTAAATTGCTTGGCAGCAAATAGAATGGAAGCTGTAAGAAGAGACCCCACATCGATAGCCTGTGTCTGTGGATGGCCCTGTGGCACCTGATGCTGCCAGGTGAGGAACATGCTCTGGGGAAGGGGCACTGGTGAGAGAGACCTCAAGGAGAAAGGCAGAGAGAGGAGAGACACCGAGAGTATGGTTGGTGAGCACCAAAGTGACCGTACAAAGCCAGAGGACATGTTTGCATTTGTGGGCAGGCTCCTCCAAGACGTGGGAGCAGGGGACAGAGCTGGAAAGCAGTGCTGATGAATAGGCCGTCCTGCTTCTTCCCAAGGAGGCTCTAATCCCCTTTCTCTTCTGACCAGGAAGGCTGCCTCTGTGCCCACAGTAAACCCCCCACCCCGCTCCCCGCTTCCTCTTTCCTTTTCTGATCCTTAACCTCACTGTTGTTACCCTGCTCCTCTTGTTTTCTTCATTTCCTCTTCCACCATCCCCCTAATCCAAACGTAAGGTTTATGAGTGTCTATGTGTTGAGGGGCGGGTAGTGGGAGGGACCAGGGTTAGAGCTGTGTCCTCTCTTCTTAGAGAAGGAAATACTTTCGGTTCCTTTAATTTCATGCCATGAGATCTAAATGAATGTGAACACAATGGAGGAGAGGGGAAAATTCTGCCACGTTTTTTCCCCACTCTGTTAACTGGTATTGATGTCAATGTCAAAAGTGGCTCTCGACATCATTGACTTTTAGTGATTTTCAAGCTTTTGAAATTGAAAAACTCTTTTTCAAATCACTCATCAAGGATAAGGGAAAATAGTATTATTTTAGATGTAACTACTATGTTCAATATTCAGGACCCAGGAAGGGTAACGGAAAATAAAATTCTTTCTTCCCACTGCCCTTGCATGCCCATTCTTTGGGATAGTGTTGTTTTTCCTTTGCATGCAACTTAGTGACAGACTTTTCTGGTCTTTCTCAGATTTAACCAAGAGAATAAAATGTCCTTTGCTCACTGTATTCCTCCAAGCAATTTCAATTCAGTTATGAGTCTGAGCCCCTTCCAAAGTTGATGCTCCTCCCCTTCCCAGTGGGACTGCTTTAGGCTGGGCCCCAGCAGTGGGGAAAGGGCTTTGAGCTGACTGGGGCTTAGCTCCCCACCTTCTTCTTCTCCCTGTTTTGCCCTAACTAATTAATGGAGTTTCTGACACCTCCAGGATTAAAGGGTCAGGAGAGCTGATGGTTGAATCCATCGGCAATGAACAGTTATGTAATCCATCACCTATGCAATGAAGCCACCATAAAACCCTGAAAGGATGGAGTCTGGAGAGCGTTCAAAGTGGTGAATGCAGCCATGTGCTAGGAGAGAGGTGCACCCCAGCTCCACAGGGACAGAGCTGCTGCACTAGGGACATTTTTGGACCTTGCCTTATGTACCCCTTTATCTGGTTATTCATCAGGATCATTTATAATATCCTTTATAGTAAACTGGCAAACATTCAAAAATGGGAAGTTCAGGAGGAAGAGGGAAGGCAAAGAGGCAAGAAAAGTTCCCTTCAACAGGTTCTGTTGTGGGTGGTGTGGGTGCTCACTGGGCCAGGCAAGTGTTGACTCTTTCTCTCAAGGGGTGTTGTCATAGGGAAAGTCTCCCACTTCTGTAGACTTTTACTTGCTGTTTCTGTGACAAAAGTATGTAAATATCTTCAGATTGGTTTCTAATGAATCCTCCATCAGTTCTAAGTCTGGCCTTTTTCTACTGAGATCTCATCAATATCCTAGGTAGTTCTCCTAGGTAGAATCTAAAGAACTCCAAGCTAGCTCTTTGTATTTCTTAGCCTGCACCTGGTCCACAAGAAGCATGCACCTTTGACCTTTCATTCAAAAGGAATGCAGTTACTTCCTAAATCATGGTCCTCTGCTCCAGGTGGAGTGGTTCAGCCAGAGGCTTGGTCTAGATCTCCCAAGGCAGAGTTGGATACGGATTCACAGTCTCCTCAAACTGCAGGGGTACAAATCGAGTACTCCTGGTAGTCTCCTTGAAGGCCAGTTCACTGATCATGGATAAAGGATACTAACAGCATACTGACCTCTGTCTCTAAAGAAATCCTCCAATTACCACCTATTCTTGGCCTCTTCAACTTGAATCCTTCTGAATTCTATACTGGGTGAAGGGTAAAGGTTACAAAACTGGTGTTCAACATCTGTTCTCTTGGTTCTATACAATGATGTGGTTTTTCCTGTAATATGTTTATAACATTCAAACTAAGAGACTATTTAGATGAACTAAGAAATTGGAAAGCAGGACTTAAGAAGGGTCAGAGGTCAGCCTCCACCTCCATGAAATCAGTCCAGTATTTACAGAACCTGCAAAAGGTCTGCACACAGTCACCAACAACTGACAGACCTCAGTGTGATCAAGCTCTTCCCACTAGAAATGAGGAACTTCGGGTCTACATGAATTAAGAGATTTACTCAGGGTGATACAATTACACGCAGCAAAATGACAACCAAATCACAGTCCCTCCATGCCTACTCCATGCCTATCATCACACCATTTGGGCTGGCTCCTATAACGCTCAGAGAAATGTAGGGAACTTGAATAGGCTGAGCAGCCTCTGTGGCTCTATGGTCAAAAGCCTGGCCTCAAATTCTGCTTCTCATGTACCCCTTGAGTGATCCTGGGCAAATCTATTGTCTTCTCCAAGCCTCAAGTTTCCACCTGTAAAAGGACATTGATAATGGTATAAGGAACACAGTGGATAATTTACAGGAAAGTACTTTCCAAAATGCTGTGCCTTGGGCAAATATTAATTGCCATTATTTTTATGAGATTGAGGTAAGGAGGTGATCACAGTTTGTTTAGGATAACCTTGGTCTTAGAATTATTACAAGATTTATTACAAGATCACTAATTTGTGATGCTGCTTGGTCATAAGAAATGCACAATCTAAACAAGTTCCAAAGGTTTTTTACATAACTTTTATGTAACTGTAAGTTTATCTATTACTACCTAATCTATTAAAATATATATATTTTAAAGAGAGTAGTACACACACTATAAAAATGTTACAGTGTTAAAGAATAGCAAAGGGCACATACATTTCATCTATATCCAAGAGCCACAAAAATCAACTAGACAAGCAAAGATTACAAAGCATCATGGGACAAAGGCACAAGTGTCACCACAGGCATGGGCAAAACTGTGTCCAGAGCAAGAGGACTTTCACCTCCTAAAACTGTGGAAGAGAAAACAGAATCACTCACTAACAGAGCACGAAGCACCCACTTCAATCCTACACAGTGCCTGAGAGTATTTCTAACACCCAGAGCAAAAGTACACACCAGCTGCCTGGCGCAATGGGAATCTCTGGCCCTAATCAAAGTCAAAGGCACACAGAATGTCAGGGCAGGGCAGGGAGTGTCTTACAGAGGCTCAGAGAGAAGGCCTCTGGCCTCTGATGGTTGCCCAGTAGGAAACCCTGCCCTTTATACTTGCTTGATGTCTTTGGATTGCAAAATATATGCAGTGCTTTTGTGTGACCTAAGAACCTTTGAGAAAGAGGGAAAGGAGGTGGGAGAGGAGCACTCAATAGGGGAAAATACTTTTATCTTCATTGTTACCATATCTGAGAGAAGTGAGGGAGATTAAAGGAAAGGGCTTGCCTGGACTGGAAAACTCTAGTAGTTACCATCCAAGGCAGCCTTCCTATAGGGGATTAGATGGCCAAGTTTACATTTGTTTTTATTTTGTTTATTAAAAGCAAGAAAAATAAGTTTGTAATTAACCTTCCATAAGTAAAAGCAGTGATGTAAAAGAGCAGTACCTGGGAGACTAATGCCTGGTGCACCATGATGCTATGTGACACAGGACCACCAAAGGGTGTGGTGGTCCAGTGAGCCCTCCAGCAGGCAGCCTGGAGCCACGTATTTCTGCTACTTAAAGCTGTAACATTTTGTACATCGTCTCAACATAATCATACATGTACATGCTAAATCACTTGTGTTCTCTACTCCAATTTAAAAGAGCATGTTCAGTAGAGGCAGACAGACTTGACTTTTTAGTTATAAAGTCATTTTTCCTTCAGTACTAGGCTAGAGAGGCTCTGACGATCATCACTCTACTAGTCCAGTAGTCTACAGGTCGAGTCATTCTAATCTGAACTGGGCTCAGCCCTGAAGAGATCCTGTGCAATTTATGCAAGACATTTGGTAAACTCTTGAGCATCCAAGCAAGATATGACTGTGGCAGACCCTTCTGCATGGTGTGGACCCAGCTCCTACTCGGAGATGCACAGGACTCATGCCCACAGATAGGTTCTCTCGTGGGAAATCAGGTTTGCAATATACCTAGGCTGCTCTGAGGCTTGCTTTTGCTGAAAACTCCCTCACCCTGCAAGTGTTAAACTTTGCAGTGTAACCACCTCAACCACTTTTGCCTTTTCATTTGCTAATGTCCTTCTGTGATGTGATTAGGGGCATTGGCTCCTTTTGTTGTAACCTGAGCATAGTGAGTGAGGACCATCTTGTAATGTGAGAAGATATAGAATAAAGGCCTGTCATGGCGGAGGCTGTGGCTTTTGCTCCCCTTGAGAGAAAAGCCATGCTGTCGTCCTTTCTCCTCCACCAGACTCAGTAGTCTGTGTGTATGTTTTATTCCACCCATAATGACACAGACACTGCTGGCCAGTCTCCACATCATATGACTAGTAGGATTAAATAAGGAATGGGGAGCAATGAACATTCTGGAAAGTAGCCTTAAGGGTAAAATCTGTCAGCACCCATTTGCCAAATGAGGGGCCAACTCTGGATGCCCCCTGGGTTATCAGGTGTGCTGAGCCACTATCTCCCTTCTATAACTCTGAGCCCCTCCACAGAAGAAACAGGGCTGGAACTATCTATGTTCCCACACGGAAGAGCCTTGTCCCTGGAACATAGCACTGGCTCAATAGACATTGAACTATATGATCATCAAACCCTAAATGTACTTTTTATTCAACCATTTCCCCTTCATTTACTTCTTATCTCCCACGGGGACGGGTGCTATACAGGCAGGAACTAGTGAGTGAATAAATGAATGAATGGATATGTTTGTGAATGCATACTGTCTGATTACATATAAAAGCATTTGTATGGCTTGTGAATGTGATAATGTATTTCTCCTAATGTTGTTTGCTTGAATATAGTGCCATTATTCATATTATGATAAATGTACCTTTATATTTGTAAGACTTTATGCCATTTATAAAATGCTTTCATATGCATTATCTTACTTAATCCTCACAGCAGTGCTGTAAAGTAGGTATCACTATCCCCCACTTCAGATAAGATAGGTGATTTGTCCAAGGTACACTAGTAAGCTCAGAGCTGAACTTGAACCTGAGTTTTGCCACATAAACTTAGTAGTCTTTTCTCTGGGTTGAAGGGTGAGGAGGAAGGCAAAAGTTATGTCCATTTGTAAACAGACGCTTGTTTCTGAAGATGTACTAGTGTGCAGTGTCCAAATATGGGAAGTGGCCTCTCTAAACTTGGACAAGCTCTAGCACCAGGCACCTGGCTTGCTGCTGGCTACAGCTGCTTTTGAATGCACAGCTGGTCTTACACCAGGTCACTCAGCAGGACTTACATTTGACTACAGCTACTTGATACTAAAATAGCTAGTGAAAAGGAGGCAAATCCAGAAAATTATTTTGTCTACACAATGACAAACAACCTTTGAGGTAGATTTATATCTTCGAGTTGAGTTGCAATACTCATAGAGATACCACGATTATTTCCTCTCCAGTTAAATGTCTGCCCATAACAAGGAAGCCAGCAGGCTTGAACAGCAGGAGTTGATATTTAAAAAAAAAAAAAAAAAAAAAAAAACAACTAGGCCTCAAGATGTAGCCTGCTTCCTAAGGCCCCTGGCACTCTTCTCTGTGCTAATGACCTG
This sequence comes from Anoura caudifer, assembly GCA_004027475.1. NCBI lineage: Eukaryota > Metazoa > Chordata > Mammalia > Chiroptera > Phyllostomidae > Anoura > Anoura caudifer. The sequence goes on from PVKU01007779.1 coordinate 65,803, forward strand.
TGTTGTTGGCTTTGCTGCTCAGACACAATATCCTAGAGCTATCCGGACCCGGGAAATCATTTAATGCAGTAATTTCCAAACTTCAAAAAAAAAAATGGTACTGGACATTCTATTTAAAAGAAATCTAATAGAGAAGCCCAAAGAGCAAAGCAAATCCAAGCAGATTTGCTTTGGCTGAAGAGTAGATTGTAATAAGCCTGTGAATGATGAGCCTTCCCCTGGGGGCCCTAAAAGCAGGGTAACCCATTGTTTTATGTTAGAGGAAGTGAGGCTCAGACAGCAAAATGATGAAGGTAAAGAATTTGGAAATCCACCAAGTTTCTGCTACTCTTTGGATTTCTATGTTCCTCATCTCAGTCAAACTTCCATTTCTGGCCAGATGCCAGTCTCCTCCTACATCCCATCGTCAGTCCAGCCACTATACCCGCTTACTGCCCACAGCACCACCCCAGGTTCTAACTTTGTTCCCTGCTTAGAGAACATCCTGTTTCCTGATGTGCCTGGTCAAAGAGTTAACAGGAGCCCCTGTTAAGAATGTAGATTCTTAGATCCCCTTCTTTGGCAGATTCTAATTCAATTGGCTTGGGATGAAACCCAGGTGATTCTTTTGGTTGTTGAATCTGATAAACACTTCTTGGATGGAATGGCCCAAGGATGTCCTCTTACAGGGAAAGCAAAAAGTTCCCCTAAGTGGGCCATTCATCACCTGTAAGCTAGCATAGATCTGTGTATTGTCAGGAAAGTTTTCTCTCTTCTCCATAATGATAGAATGTCAGTTCTCAGGCATAAAGAAATATTTTCCACCAAAACATATTCTTTCCATTCACTGTTGTGACCACAACTTTTTGAAGATGTGCTACTCATAAGGTCATGCCTGCTTTACTGAAGTAGGAAGGCACACTTCATGGTGTGATCACTGCTTCCTCGCTGACCACCACCTCTGACCATCCACTTCTGCTGGAGCACCCCCTTGCCACTTGCTCTGTGCCCACAGGGCATTCTCCAGGTCCCTGTCTCCTTCCCAAATCATAAGTGTGCTTCATCCAACACGCTGTTCTTCCCAGTGCAGCCTGGACTCCAGGATCAGCTATATCCACACAACACTCGCCGAACTGTTCCAGACTTGCCACCCTGTCTTCATTAACAATGTGTGAAACCCAGTTTCTGCTCCCTGGTATCCCAGCCCTCTAGTCTGCTGGTACCATCCTGTCTTTTATCATTTACCTTCTCCCTCCCCACTTATATCTAAGATTTCCCCCTGCCCCACTTTGAATTAGGAAAAATAAGCATTTAAATATTTATCTTTCAAAATCTGGAGCTTCTCTCATTTTCTTTCTGGAAAACATGTGGCTATAACCTGTCTGTCCACTGAACTTGACTCCAAACCCCTCTGCCTTGCTCCCTGTTGGCTTTTCTGCTGATCCGAGAACTAGAGAGCCATCTTTTCCTTCAGAACAATGCTGCACCATTGGTGGTGCTGACCTCAAAGGATGGGGTCACAGAGAACACAGGGCCTCCCAGCGTCACATCATCCCTAGTTCCCAAGGCCACTCTGTGGACAGACTGTAACAAAGATTAGGGGCTATATCTACAATCAGATGCTGATTATAATTATTTCCAGAGTCTAAGAAAAGGAGATTTTTAAACCCATGAAAGGGGTTTTCTATGGATAAACTCTGGTTACTAGCCTTGCTTCTGTCTCTTGAGGTCCTTAGAGAAAGCCCCCTACACAATCCTTCGCTGCACCAATAAGTACACACTACTCCATAGATTAATTATATTTACCCTAGAATTTGTCCCAACCACACCCGCGTTGCTCCTCCCCAACACACACACACACACACACACACACACACACACACACACACACACACACCAGATGATCCATAGTGTAAATAATCCATAGCAGCACTCCGAGAATATAGCCCGCAATGGGGAGCAGGGGACAGGAGGACAGTTTATGGCAGGCTCCAGGGTTCCACTCCCTGTCCGTTTCAGGGTCCCTCTGCAAATGTAAGGTGAAGCTATCTATACCTCTTCATTCTCTATCTCTATTCCTGCCTGTTCCTGGGCCTCTTTTTTAAAACACACACTCTCGTGCATGCACATACACACACATCCAAGAAGAAACAAAAATTCACTTTCCTAAAGCCAACCTCATCTGCAAAATATCCCAACCCAAGAGAAAAATAGCCTTTTATACAATTATACAGAGGAATTATAGATCTAATTAGCCCAACCTCCCTGCTGCAGCCCTGCATTTTACCCACAACGATCAGGCTGAGCTTTGCTCATGGAGCATTTTAGCAGCACCCATGAATGGGGTGGAAACCAGTCCTGTGCCTTTTCTACTGAGTTACAATTTTCTCCTCTCCGAAATGCCATGAGGTGGGTGGAGTCAGTAAGACCTATTACCGGTTATCTTTCAATATCCACCCTCCCTGTCCATAATAATAGAGTTTTAGCCGGGCACTTGGCTCCTTAGTTAAAGACCACTACCCTACCTAGCCATTCCTATAGCTAGAGGAAGCCAAGTGGCCGCTGTTCTAGCCAATGGAATGCGAGAAGGCGATATGTGCTTTTTTTTTTTTTTTTTTTTTTTTTTTTTTAGTTTTGCCCTTAAAAAGATTGAGTGTATGCTCCAGGCCCTTTAATTCCACCTCCACGGGGAGCTTAATGGTTAACACACTTTCTGGAAGTGCTGGTTTCTTTCTCTTTAGTATGTTCAGCAGGGAATTTATAGTTGTGAAATCTAAAGGCAGAAAACTTATAACTGATAAGGATAAAAGAGGCTTTACAACTAAGTACAGGAAACACAGGGTTCAAATAATGAGATCCAATTCCTGTTGACTCAATCCTTCTCCAACAGTCCTGCTAAGACCCACATGTAAATGAGTGAAGTGGCCTCATCAAGGCAACAAAAACACTGGAAGGAAGAAATTTAATCTTAAACCACCATTCCTTGTCCTCACCAAGAGGACTAAATCACCCTTTGACAACCCCACACTAACTTCACCCAAGAATGGATGTTATTAACCTTGTTTGGATTTTTCCTGATCATTAATAATAGCACACTCATATAACACTTACTCTATACCAGCACCATTCTATGCAATTTTCACACATTAGCTGTACTAATTCTTCAACTCTATAAAGTAGGTACAATTCTTTTTCCCACTTTACAGATAAGAAAACCAAAGGCACAAATATATCTTCTGTGCTTGTTAGTAGACTAAATATATTTGAGTAGATGTGAAAAAAGCCATCTTCTAGAGATATTTTTGTGGCTGGTATGCTGAGTGACAGTGGATAAAGTAAGTACAGGCATGCACATTTTCCTCCCCACCTGAAACCAAACTCCACTGAAACTAACCTGCTTCCTCAGCAGGCAAAAATAAATTATCCAACTGTACTGAGCCTGTACCTAAAATTCACGTTATTCTCAGCTGAATCAACTATTACTCTACTGTTCAAGAAAATGGAATTGAAATGGTTACTCATCCATTCAAGAAAATGGCATCTTCATTGTTTATAGAGCACATCTCAGTGCTAAAATTTTTCATCGTATCATTCACCTATTTGTTATCACTTCTCAGTTTTTTTCCTTAGAATACCTGGTTTATTACCATATAAATGTCCATAAGAACTGGAATATTAACACTGATTTTTATTTTAGAAATAATAATGATTACAATTCAAAACTGTAAAAAATGATTATTTATGATTCAAAATTGTACTTAGTGAGAATCATCAGTTAATCAAAAAGGGTACATTGGATTTTTGACCATCGCAATCATGAGTCAGCTCTTCCCATGGAATTTATTTATAACTCCTTGTTTTCTTTGATTAATTCCAAAGATTTTTAAAACTGTCTACAATCAAGACAATAGTATTGTGTTATATTGTCACATTATTTTATAGTACCCCATCTACCACTGAAATGTTGACATACTTTTTTGCTTGCCAATTCGAAGTTGGACAAACCAAATTGCTTTTCTTATTTAAGTAATACTAAATTTTGTCTATGCTATCTGTGGCAAAAATACATATTTTTCTCCATTCTTACCTCCTTCCATTTGAGATGCCAAAGTGACTGCCTAAAACAACAACAACAAAACTAACTAAATTTCGTAGCAACATCCCCCTGCAGAGAGAAGTGGCCATGTGTTCTGACCAATGAGATGTGGTGAATATCAGAGGGTGAGAATTTTAGGAAACCTCTTTAAAAGCAGTACACACTCAGTCAACAATTATTTTCTCTTGCCTTTTCTCTACTTTCTTCCTGGAAAGTAGATGTGATGCTAGGAGTGCTACAATGAGCTTGGGCTCATGAGGCAAGAAGCATCCACTAACGGCTGGATGGGAAGACAGAAGAAACCTGGCTTATGTTGGTAGTAGGTAACAGCCCTGTAGTCCCTAGCTCCAAGCATCACATAATGAAAAGAAAATAAAAGCCTTTATTTGTTCAAGCTTCTGTTTTTCTGGTTTCTGTAAGACAAGTGCAATTTCTAACTTTTAAGTGATCAGATAAACAGTAGCAGGGGATACAGAGGTTTACCACAGTGAAGCCTACAAATTGGGAAAGGTCTACAAAGCACAATTAAACATCTGTTATACAGCCATTAGGTATTTTTATGCAAATGTTTTATTGATTATGCGAGTGCAGTTGTCCCAATTTTTTCCCCTTTTTCCACTTCCACACAGCACACCACACTCCCTCAGGCAATCCCCACACCATAGTTCATGTCCATAAGTCATGCATATAAGTTCTTTGGCTTCTCCATTTCCTATGCTGTACTTTACATCCCCATAGCTATTCTCTAACTACCTATTTGTACTTGTTAATCCACTTAGCTCTTCACCCATTTCCTGACTCTCCTCCCTTCTGGCAACCATCAAAATGCTTTCCTTGTCCATGATTCTCTCTCTGTTTTTCTTGTTTGCTTAGTTTTCTTTTTAGATTCAAATGTTGATAGATATGTACTTATTACTATTGTTCATAGTTTTGATCTCCTTTTTCTTAAATAATTTCCTTTAACATAACATATAATACTGGTTTGGTGATGATGAACTCCTTTAGTATTTTCTTGTCTAGGAAGCTCTTTATCTGCCCTTCAATTCTAAATGATATCTTCACTGGGTACAGCAATCTTGGCTGTAAGTCCCTCCTTTCCATGACTTTGAATATTTCTTGCCAATCCCTTCTAGTTTGCAAAGTTTTTTTTTTTTTTTGAGAAATCATCTCACAATCTTATGGGAGCTCTCTTATAGGTAACTAACTGCTTTTCTCTTGCTGCTTTTTAGAGTCTCTCTTTATCTCTAACCTATGGCATTTTAATCATGATGTGTCTTGGAGTGGGACTCTTTGCATCCATCTTGTTTGGGATTCTCTGTGCTTCTTGGACTTGCATTCTATTTCCTTTACCAAGTTAGGGAAGTTTTCTTTCATTATTTTTTGAATAGATTTCTAATTTCTTGCTCTTTCTTGTTTCCTTCTGGCACCCCTATGATGTAAATGTTGGACCTCTTGAAGTTGTCCCAGAGGCTACTTTCACTATCCTCATTTTTTAATTCTTTTTTCTTCTTATTGTGTTGTTTTTTCTTCCTTATGTTCCAAATGATTGATTTGCTTCTCAGCTTTATCCACTCTACCATTGTTTCCCTATAAATTGTTCTTCATTTCAATTAGTGTATCATTTGTTTCCAACTATATCTTTTTTATGTTGTTGAGGTCCTCACTAAATTCCTTGAGCATCCTTATAACCAGCCAACTCTTTTGAACTCTGTATCTGACAGATTGCTTACTCCCTCTTGTTTAGTTCTTTCTCTGGATTTTGATATGTTCTTTCCTCTGGGCCATGTTTTTTTTTTTGGTTCCTCATTTTGGCACTCTCTTTGTGTTTGTTTCTAAGTATTAGGTAGAGCTGCTATGACTCTGTGTCTTGGTAGTGTGGCCTGATATATTAGGTGTCCTGTAGGGTCCAGTGACACAGCCTCCTGTATCACCCAAGCTAGGTACACAAGCTGTGCCCTTTGTGTGGGCTGATCACACCCTTCTCCTGTAGTAGAGCCTTGTTTGTTTTTGGCAGGTCAATGGGAGGGATTTACCCAGGCCAGTCAGTGGCAGGGATTGGCTGTGACCACTGACCACCAACATCTGCCCTCTGTGAAGATCAGCTGTGCAGGTGCAGTCATGGTGCTGTGACATGGTCTGTAGCTGTCCACTGGGTGCACAGGCTCGGGGTTATTCTGGGTGGTTCAGGCCAAGATCAGTCCACACCTGGGTTTTGCCCAGCGCCACCCTGCACTAGATATAAAGCAATCTGAGATGGCTGCTATGTTTGCTGGGCTTGGTGATTCCCAGGCGAAGTATAGCTATGAATCAAGGCTGGCTGCTGCTTCTGCCAGGCCTGGGGACACTTAGCAAGAGGTATTGGGGCTGGGGACTTACTTAGGCCAGCTGTTGCTTATTTAATATGATTTAGGAAGCCGTAGAGCATAAGCCAAGACCAGCCATTCATATGGAAAAGTCATATTAAAAGTTTGGTTGGGCCCATAAGTTGGGCGGGATAGAGTCTAGCGGTCTCTAGGGCAGGGCAAACAGTGTTAGCGAGGTTGATGGAGTCTCAGATATGTCACCCACCTGCTGGATCTGTGGCTCTGTGGCTCTGTGGGGGATGGGGGGCCAAGAAAAAGGACAGTGGCCTCTGCCTGCTTTTCTGTCTGGGAGAAAACTACCCCTAGCTCCTGCCTTGATGCCAGACACTTTGATTCCTTCCTATATGCCACTGGTGTATTTCAAGCTGCTACCCCAGTGCTGGAGCTCAGAGGGAGTGAGTCTGAGTAAGCCCATATGTTGGTTCTTTAAAGGGAACTGCTTGGGACTCTAGGAGATTCTTCCACTGAGTTAATCTCCACTGGTTTTTGCAACCAGAAGTTATGGGGACTTATCTTCCTGGCACTAGAACCCTGGTCTGAGGGGCTTGGTGTGGGGCTGGGACTCCTTGCTGTCAAGATATCCCTCCTGAATTTTTATCCACCACACATGGATGTGGGACCAGCCTGTTCCTCTACTCCACTCCTCCTACCAGTCTGGATGGATGTGGTTTCTCTAATTCCGTAGTTGTCAGACTTCCATTCAACTTCATTCCTGATGGTTCTGAGTGATGGTTGTTCTATATTGTAGTTGTAATTTTGATGTGGTTGTGCGAGGAGACAAGCCATGTTCACCTATGCTGCCCTTTTGATCAAAGTTTCCCATTAGGTATTTTCAAACAACATTTGAAATACAATCATCTGTTGGTAAATAAGATCAATCATTTGAAAATATGATCCAGTTACTATGAAAAAAATACCTGTGCTATCATTCACTCTCCATTTATTTCAGTAAATTAGATTTGGACATAGAAAAGAAGACATACACTATGATTTTTGAATTATGAAACTGACAGGATGTACGTAAAGTTTTGGGTTTCTTAACATGAAGAATTCTTATACTAAGGAATATGCATATACGTAGCATTGTTCATGAAGACAAATGGACTTCCAGCTTTAACAATGGAAGCAACAGAAACCTCTAAATTGTAGAATTTTAAAAAGTATGAAAATTAATGTCTTTTTCTATATATATATGTGATATCTACTATTTAAGATGTACCAGTGATGGGCTATCACTGGTAGAAGTGAAGAAAGGTATTTAGTGGATTCATTCACATAATTTTGAATTTATTTTTCTTTTGTCCCGTAACTCTGGGAAAGTCTCCATTCCCAATGCAAATACAAAGTGAAGAGCTTTGGAGAGGCATTTTATGCAATTAAAACTTCTCTCAGTGATAGTTCCTAACCACAACCATATATGTTTTCTACTGCTACATAACAAATTACCACACACTCAATACCCATTTATCACCCTACACTCTCATAGGTCCAAAGTCCGGTAGGGCATGCTGGGTTATCTGCTCAGGTTCTTATAAGGCTAAAATCAATATGTCAGTCATGCCACAGTCTCGTCTGCAGCTCAGGACCCTCTTCCACGCTCACCCAGATTGCTGGTACAATCCAGTTCTTTGCAGTATAAAACTGAGGTTCCCATTTTCTTGCTGGTTGTCAGCCAGGGGTCTTGTGCCCTCCTTCTCTCACAGCTTAACTCTTTGCTCATCTCCCAGGCCAGCAGGAAAACTTTTTACTGATGCTTTGCCTTCTTTTAAAGTGCTCATCTGATTAAGCCAGGCCCACCCAGAATAACCTCCCATTTGATTAATTCAAGGTCAATTAGCAACCCAATCATGGCACTGATGCCCTATTATATTTACTATCCCCCCTCCACATACACATACACTCAGGAGGAGGGAATTTTAGGGGGGCATGTATACCAGGGGACAGAATCTTGGGGCCATCTCAGAATCCTTCTTGCCACAACAATCTGGAGTATTTTGTTACTTGAAGAAGCAGTTATAATGGTTACTTTTAATTCACAGCTCTGAAGAGGGAGGCAATGCCCACATTCTTACCTAATTATCTGAAAATACCAGTCAGCACTGCACGATCACCACCATTTTGAAATTGGGTATTCAATACGTTAGGATGACTATTTCTTCGAATCAGAATAAAAAAGAATACATGTTCCTATTTCATTTTTTGCATATCTGTCATAAGTGATGCACTTGCAGACTTTTACGCAGGGGTTTGCCCCCGGGAGTTTTCTCCCAGGCTGGTTCTGCTGCATGGCTGCAGAACTGGCAGCAATGGTGGCCATTTCCTCAGTAGTTCTTTACTGTCTCTAGACTTTACTTATGGAAAGCAAGCAGATTTCTCTGACCCAACAATTATCCCCTCAGCTACCTCATATCCTTTATTAAGTCTATTTCAGCTAAAACTACTCAGAGTAATTCATGTCATTTGCAAAAAAGAACCCTGACCAAGATGGGGATTAATAGCAACAGACTTTCAAGAAATGAGGCTCTGTGGCTGCTGGGCTGATGTGGTCAGGTGAAAAGGCAGTGAGAATCCAGACCATGGCAGCATGGAGAGAGAGTAACTCAAATGATCATTTGGTCACATGGAGTGAGAACCCTATCAATGGCAAGACTTTCAGGGACTGAGTGATTGCAGTTGTACAAGAGAAGGAAGGCATGTCGAAGAAAAGACTGAAGATCAGTCTGGTTGATTCTAATTGTTACAGGTTAATTGTGTGGGTCAGCTCGGCTAGGCCATGGTACCCAGATATGTAGTCAGTGTACACATGTATACATATATGCATAAGCACACATGCACACATCCTATTGGTTCTGTTTTCCTGGAGAACTCTAATACAGACAGGCTTAAAGCTTGACCATGACCTGGATCAAATTATAGTCAGAACTATGAATGCCCTAAAAAGAATGTCTGAATAGTATGGTGGTGACCAAAGGGGAAGAGGGGTGGAGGAGAATTAAGAAGGTAAAGGGGGTCAAATCTATGGTGACAGAGGAAACTAGACTTAGGAGCACACAGTGGAAGAATATACAGATGATGTATTGTGAAATTGTACATTTGAAACTTATATAATGTTATTAACTGTTGTTGCCCCAAGAAACTTACTTTTTTAAAAAGAGTGCCTTATGTGGCCACAAGGCTGTAGAAATTGAAAAAATGACACACGGTGTTAGCCTATGCATTGTTGAATTGTATCAGCTGATTTCCCAGTCTCTTCTCTCATGTGGAAATGAAGGTATAGTTTAGGGAGAAGTAGCATCAGCACTCTGTCTCCTAATTAGAATGGGCACATGGGAGGAGTCTGATGATTCATCCTACACCAAACTCCCCAACTTCACTGAGCCTTCCTGTGCCAGCTGAAGCAGTCCTTCCCGATCTGTTGACGAGGCTGTTCTTGCCTTTCTTCAATTCCATGTGATGGCCTAGACAGAGGCAATTACTTTGTAAGGGAAATCTCCTCATCCCCTCCCCCTGGGAATCCCTGTTGCCTAGAGGCTCCTAATTAGACATTTCCAGAGGCCTATTACAAAGGCAAACCAAGAACGAGAAAGCTTATACACCTGAAGGTATGAATGCACACAGGCATACAGTAAGCAAGATCTTGCTAACTTATATCAGCAAAAACCTGGGGAATATAAGTGGGAATGGACTTGGAGGATGCTTGTGGTACAGATTTTCTATGATGAGAGAACAACATCTCCCATGGGAATACTTCTCTTTGATGCTCCTCCTAGCCTGTCCCTTCCCCTTGAATTCAAGGGGGCTTGTGATTGGCAAAAGTAAAGTTACATGACTTTGAGGCTGGGTCATAAAACGTGATAGTTTCTGCCTGGCTGTCTTTGGGATGCTCATCCTTAATCCGGACACCACACTGTGGTATTCCCAACACCCACATGAAGAGGCCACACAGAGGGCTCCTGGCCCGTGGCCTCAGCTGAGATCCCAGGCAACAGCCAGCATCAGTCTCCAGACAGGCGAGAAGGGAGGCCATTCAGCTTCTCTCTCGGTTTCAAATCTTTCCAGCTGAGGCCTCGGATGTTATGGAACAAAGACAAGCAGTCCCCATTGTTCCCTTTCTGAATTCCTGATTCCCAGAGTCCATGAGCCTAACAACAACAAAAAAAATTTATGGCACTGAGTTTGAGATAGCTGGTTGCACAGCACTAGCACCTGAGATAGCACTGAGGTCAGTAATCATAAACCTAGATTGGCCTGAGTTACTGATAGGAGTGTGCTTCTTATCGGTTTCGGAGCCAACATGCGAGGTCAATCGTTATAGTTTAAAGTTTGGCTCAGTCACTTCACTGAAACCTGCACTCAGCAGTGGTCTTCTCTAAACGAAGATGTAAAAAAGCCATCTGATGTTATGAAGGGGAAAAAAATAGCAAAATTTGGGATAAATAAGAAAATGCTGGCGCCTATTTATAATTTGCAAAGCACTCACACACATACAGTACATACATACAGATACACACAGACTCACACTGGAGAGCCCAGGAGAAACCCCTTCCACCACACAGTGAACACACACGTCAGTGAGGAGTGGGCCAGCGTCTGGGAGAAGTGCTGCGACCCCTGGGCACGGGGCATTGCCAGGGAAATGGGCTCTCTGATGAGTAGACCTTTGGCTGACAGAAGGCCAGCAGCAGCTCTTAACTTCAAGAGATGAAGCAGACATGGTTATGGTAACAGATCATCGGGCCAGTACAATTATCATTCATTTTAACAAAGCGACTTTTGACAGTGCAAGCTGATCCTGGGATCCCCAGTCTGAAAGTATAGGGGCTGCCCACTAAGACCCCTTTTGATCTAAAAATAAAACAAAACAAACAAACAAGAACCAAGCAAAACAAGCCCCCGTTTCTAAAGAACAGAGGCTTAGAGTGAGCTGCCATGACAGAGTCAAAACCCCCACAACCAGACAGGAGCCACTTCACAGCCCCTGAAGCCCTTCAGTGAAGGAGGGAGCCCAGAAAACCCTTCAGGAAGGGCCCTCAGGTGACACCGCACCTACGTCATGCGTCAGCCCTTTCTGGCCTTCTCCAGTGGGATCTGCAGCCATTTCGCAGGATGCCTGTGCCCTGCCTGTGACGGGCAACTCTCTGGGGGTCGCTGAACACTGGCTCTGAGCTGCGGTTAATTTACGGAAACCCAGGCTTTTACAATGGCCCAGGCTTTCAGAATGGGGGCGTGTGGGCCATGCGAAAAGAGGGTTTTGAGAACCTAGTCAACCTTAGAGTGGACCCCGTGCTTCCACAAAGCCACCTTGTCTTCCCAGTTCTCAAAATAGAGTGTGACTAGAAATACTTAGCAACTGGCAAAACCTCTGTACTGGCCCTTGACCCCTAGAATCAAAGTTTAAATGATGATAGAAATAGCCAAATGTTGAGTCTCTAGGGCTGCCTGCCTTCCCAAAATGTTAAATCAAAAGCAGTGCCACTGATCTGGTACACACAGAGATTACCATCATTTATTAAAGACTTAAAAGATGCACAGCTGGTAATTATTATATTCTCATCCAATTTACCTGTGTGGCCACTGCAGAAGAGAGATGGGTCTTGCAAAACGACAAAGAATTGTTTTATATTCAGTTGAGTTTCACATCATAAGGATGCTGTCATTCAGTAGAGAAAAACCAAGCTAGCCCCTGGATTGTCGCTGGAATGTATCTATTGATTTGATCACGGCCTTCTTCTCTGTCCCAGGAAACAGGACGGCAGGGGCAGTTTGAGGAAACATAATCATCACCACGTACGTTAGACCTAGGAAAGATTGCAGGAAAGAGTCTTAGAGTCTCCTCATCTGGTGGGGGTTGTTTGTTTATTTGTATGAAGATTGTCACTTATTTGGCGGGAACGATAGTTTTAGTTGCTATTTTTGTTTTAAGTTTGGAAAATGAATGTATGTCCAGATAAAGGGTTTACATCTATGTTTTGTGACTGCTCACAAGTATTTTAAATATTTTTTTCTGGCTTTTGATTGTTTCCTATTTTCTAAGTCTTCTTTTTCTCAGGTGGAATCTTTCCTACAAATAGTGCAAGCAGTCACCTGGTTTTTGCCATGTGGGAAAATAGGGTCTGCGTGGGAAATGCACTGTTTGATGGTGTGAAAGTCACCAGAGGAAGAGGCCGTGACAGAGGCTTCCTCTCTAGCCCATGAAATCTGGTTTTGGAGTCAGTGGCAGCTTCCTTCACGGGACAGATCCGTGGAGTGGTTCTGGAGTTCACAGCGGTGACAAATGATCCTCCCCTCGTGAGTGCACTTCTGTAATGTGTCACAACGAGCTGTTTTGGGAAGCTTAATCTGTTTCTCCAACTTTCCCCAAGGTCCTGTGTAGGGGACCTTACAGTTTATCATTTGAATGAAGACACATTTGGGAGTGAAAAAGGGGATGCTATTAATAATGTCAAAGATAATCTAGAACTATACTGAACAGATGGGACACATAGCAACTCTGATACTGTGATTTACTTAATACACTTTGCTGCTTAAATTAATCACAGTAAACTTACAAGTTTTTTTTTTTTGTTTTTGCTAAAATCCCTACCAAAATACCATTGGATTTGTAGGATTATAAAATTAGTTAACATAAGTGGACCCTGTGTACTGTACTGTACCTATAACACAGGGAAGAATGTTTAATTGTACAATATATAAGGCAAATTCAGATTCATTCAAATTCATAGACTCTATTACATCAATATTAGTTGATTTAATGTAGCTATATTCTTGTTGCCTAAAGAACCGTGACTCACACTGACATTATTTATCATTAACAAAACCTAGGGAATGGAAACAAAGTATCTTGTCATAATGTCTTTATATATGGTGGTTCCAGACATATAGGTGAGTTGAGGTTGCTAAATGCAATATTACTAGGACAGAATATACACTTTAAGAAATCTTTAACTCAGTGTCCATGTTAAAATTGTCATCTAATTTCAATATGTTATTTTATACTCATATAGCCATATGCAGAGTGTTCAATGCTATAGATATAAGTACTTGCACTGTGTTACTACTAATGTCAGAAATCCAAGAAGAAAGAAGTATCATTCTTCTTCATCATTCCAGGGTCTTTAGTCAAATTATCACAGAATACTTACTAGTAGTCTAATTACTCATTAACCAGTTCATACAACACTAGGCTAGTAGTTCAGAAAACAAGGATCAGCAAAACAGACAAGATCCTAGGGGCACAGGCCTAGCAGTCTCAAAAGGCAATGCAGTAATAAAATTATCAATATAAGTAAATAGACAGTTGCAAACTGTAAAGAGTGCTATGAAGGAAATGCATGCAATGCTCTGGGACCCAGGTTATACAGGGAGTCAGGGAAGAGCTTCAGGAGGAAGTGGTGTTTGAACAGACACCTGAAAATGACAAACAATAACTATGGGAGTTAGTGTGAGAGAACAGGCTGCTCTAGACATAGAGAAAAGCATGTACATGGCTATGAAGCAAAACTGGGCATGAATTTCAGTTCAAAGCACTGAAAGGAGACCTGTGCGGCTGAGGCCGAAAGCGAGGGGGTGTGGGACCAAAGTTAACGCCAGAGGCAGCTGCCTCCACCACAGGCCCCGCAGATAGGAACAGGAAGGAGGCCTTGCAGGGACTCTCCCCATTCTGGGAAAGTGGGTAGGTCGGTAACAACTTTAAACGGAACACCAGGAACAGAAATTACTGGGTTGGCCAAGAAGTCCATTTAGTTTTTTCCATGCAACAAAAGATACATTTTTCATTTTCACCAATAACTTTATCAATTTGGCTATTTTGAGTATGTTGGCTATCTCCCGCTATTGGCTTCTAGTGGGTAGAGGCCAGGGGTGCTGCTAAACACCTTTTAATGCATAAGACAGCCCCACAGCAAAGAATTATTTGGCCAAAATGTCAATATACCAAGAAACTTTGCAAACCACTTTTGACACATTTGATCAGTCACAGCACCTTCTCCATACATTGCACAAACCTTTTTTTGCATTCCAGTTGCATTTTCACCTTTCCTGAAATAATAAAGCAAAATATGCCAAAAATATTGTATATGTTCTATCTTCAATTTTAAAATGGCTGAACAACAATTCTCCAATTATGATAATTTTTTTAAATGTACGCTGATATGACAGCTGTTACAATACAATCTAACAAAATTGCTTTGAATGAAGTTAAAGACAACAAAGCACCACTAGAGCCGTGGTATGAAAAAACATAATGGACTTTTTGGCCAACTCAATAGGTTCTGAGAGAACAGCTGGTGCAGGAATCCTTCCTGAAATTGTAAAATGCAGGGCAAGAGGGACAGGGAAGCCAAAGTCCCTGCTGGAAGTCCAAAAAGTATGAGTCTAGACATATAATCATCAACACCAAAGACAAAGATGACCCTCAGATAAAGATGACAGACTGGACACAAATTCCCTCTCAAATTCCTTAACCTCCAAAAAAAAATTTGGAAGTTTCACTTATAAATTGTGCTAAGAAAACAAAAATTGGACTTCCAGCCAAGATGGAGGCGTAGGTAGACACAATGTGCCTCCTCGCACAACCAAAATTAAGGACAACAAGGATTCAGAAACAAGAAAACAACGAAAACTGAGAGAAAATTGAACTGTACAGAGGTCCAACAACCATTCATCCAAACTGGTAAGAGGGGCTGACTCGTGGCAGGAGGAAGCGGAGGTTGACAGACCCAGGCCTGCAGGCAGGTGCTGGCAGACCCGGGCCTGTAGACAGTAGCCAGTGGACCCCAGGTGCAAGGCAGCTGGCTGACCAGGTGGTCCCACATTTGTGCGCAGACAATCCAGGTGAAAACGAGGAATGAGACAGAACTCGCAACCCAGGGCCCCAGTGCCAGGGAAATAAAACCTAAAAACACCGAGACGCCACCCCCACCTGCCCCTCACCGGTGAACACCTAAGGCTTCACCCCTCACTATGTAACAGCTGTGACCAGGCCAAATCCCCCCTCCCAAAAAAACAAAAATGGCTTCAACGGGAGAACAGATCAAAGCCCCAGAGCCAATTCATCTAAGCGACCAAGAGATAGCCGACCTATCAGATGCACAGTTCAAAGCACTGGTGATCAGGATGCTCACAGAATTGGTTGATTTTGGTCACAAATTAGATGAACAAATGAAGGCTACAATAAGTGAAATGAAGGAAAACGCACAGGGAACCAATAGAGATGGGAGGAAAACTGGGACCCAAATCAATGGAGCGGACCAGAAGGAAGAAAGAAACAACCAAACAGAAAAGAATGAAGAAACAAGAATTCAAAAAAAAAAAAAAATGAGGAGAGGCTTAGGAACCTCCAGGACATCTTTAAACGTTTCAACATCTGAATTATAGGGGTACCAGAAGGGGAAGAGGAAGAGCAACAAGTAGAAAACGTATCTGAACAAATAATAAAGGAGAACTTCCCCAATCTGGCAAAGGAAATAGACTTCCAGGAAGTCCAGGAAGCTCAGAGAGTCCCAAAGAAGGTGGACCTGAGGAGGAAGATGCCAAGGCACATCATCATTACATTAGCCAAGAATAAAATGAAGGAGAAAATTCTAGAAGCAGCAAGGGACAAGGGGACAGTCACCTACAAAGGAGTTCCTATCAGACTGTCAGCTGATTTCTCAAAAGAGACCTCATAGGCAAGAAGGGGCTGGAAAGAAGTATTTGAAGTCTTGAAAGTCAAGGACCTACATCCAAGATTGCTCTATCCAGCCAAGCTGTCATTTAGAATGGAAGGGAAGATAAAATGCTTCTCAGATAAGGTCAAGTTAAAGGAGTTCATCAGCAGCAGCCCTTATTATATGAAATGTGACAGGGACTTATCTAAGAAAAAGAAGATAAAAAGTAGGACAGTAAAAAGACAGCAAACTCACAGATATTAACAACCACAACTAAGACAAGAGCAAACTAAGCAAACAGCTAGAACAGGAGCAGAAACACAGAAATGGAGAGCACATGGAGGGTTAGCAACAGGGGAGTGGGAGGAGGAGAGAGGGGAAAAAGGTACAGAGAATAAATAGCATAGACGGTGGGTAGAAAATAGACAGGGGGAGGGCAAGAATAGTGTGGGAAATGTAGAAGCTAAAGAACTTATGACACA
>PVKU01007780.1:0-82359 GCA_004027475.1 Anoura caudifer
AATCCACGGGGCACCCTGACTTACAGATATGTTCCCTCCCTGCCCGGGTAGCTCAGCTGGTCGTAGCATCGTCTGGATGCCCAAAGGTTACAGGTTCGAGCAGCAGTCACACACAAGAATCACCCAATGATGCATCAGTAAGGGGAGCTGCGAAGAAATGTCTCTTTCTCTCCGTCTGTCTGTGTCTCTGCCTCTCTCGCTCCTCACCCCTTCCTCTCTCTAAAAATCAATCAATACATCAAAAAAGGGGAATAGATTTTTCTAGGACCTCCTGTTACGCCAAACTTTCATGGCCCAACACCAACAAACCTTCCGTCCGGTCAGTAAATCGTAGAACTGCTCAAGTCAGTGCCTAGCAAGCCTCCTGTCCTGCGGGCCTTAATCACACAGACAACTGGGCCTTCTTCCTCAGAACGTTGGAAAAGGAATCCCAGCTCTCGAAGGAGGCGTGGGTGGACGAAAGCCCACGCCGCTCACAGCTATGCCAAATCCGCCGAGAAACTGTGTGCTGGCTATTTCATTGCTGCTCGTTATTTCGAATAGCGAAGTCTCCTGAAACACTTACCGTGAGTTTACAGGTAATTGCATGCCGCGATCAAAAAAAAAAAAAACAAAATAAAACAAAACAAAACAGCATCAGGAGGCTGACACCTGACTTGCTTCAACTGCCTGACAGGAGAGAGCTTTCTACAAAAAAAAAAAAAAAAAAAAAAAAAAAAAAAAAAAAAAAAAAAAAAAAAAAAAAAAAAAAAAAAAAAAAAAAAAAAAAAAAAAAAAAAAACCCACAAAGGATTTAAAACTGGGGCTTTACCAGAAAGTACAGTAGGACTGGAACATCAAGTATGTTAGGAATCTGCCCATTTGCTCAAATGAACTCTGAGGTGCCTGGTTCTCATGGCATTTTTTAAAAATATTTTAGTTTCTGCAGATTGAAAGCAGACTTGGCTATTCTGCAGGCTTCGACCCTGACTTTCTCCTACAAGTTGAGGCTGACTTATCACTGCTTTCACTACGAGAGGCGGGTGGGCTACTCACTCCCAGTCTGCACACTTTTGGGGTCAGACCTGGTTGTTAGGGGCTCCCTGCTTGTGTCGGCCAAACCTTGGCGTAGCTCAGTGCCTGATCAATCATATTCCAGATACGGTCATCTAGGGTAAATTGAACATGGATGCAATGGCCAATAAGTGTGCCCAACTTTCCACCGTGGCTGTAAGTATTGAATGAGCCGACCTGCAGGCAAGATCTCTACGTACGTCTTCACTGGACGGCTTCAGCTGCGGTTTCTGAACCTCGGTCCGAGGACACTTTTGGAGAAATGCGCAGCGTCGGTCGGCTCACTCCTTCTGGACTGAGGACCTGGCGTGTGGATGAAAGTGTCCGTCAGCCTTATTCCCATGCTGAGAACCCACCCTTGTCAATCAGTGTAAGAAGGTCGAAGAGATATGGCGTCTGCTCTGGACACTGTCATCGAGAAAGAAAGAAAGAAAAAAAAAGGTGGAAAAAAAGAAAAAAACAAAGTCCTGGGGCAGCCTGAGGAGACACATGTGGGTCGCCCCTCCTGGGAGCTGTGCACCGCATGTCCAAGACAAGCCGGTGCGGCGCTTTGCAAGTCTGGTTCCTCTCTAGCCGCAGAATCAACACACTCACAGGCAGCAGAGCCCTTCAATGTCAACGACAGGAGGAAGCTGGCAGAGGTGTCCGCAGCCACAGGTGCAAGACAAGCATGTACCTTCCTTAGTACCCGTCGCTCTGCAGCCCCATGGTCATGAGCTGGTCTTTGGAGAAACCATGAACCGGGTGCTGCGTGCCTGTGACCCGACCCGACTCCGTGTCTGAGGAGAGACGGTTCTACAACCGAGCGACTCACGGTTGACCTAAGCCCCGTGGGTGTTGTGCACGGTGACCACTGTCTGTCCTTGGATAGAGCCTGGGCGTGGCACGTCCTGCTGCAGCACAGGGCAGGGACGTACCATGAATAATACAGACCCGGGACGCAAAACTACCTTTGTTCGCACAGAATTCTGTTCCCTTTTCGCAAGTGGGCGGGCCTTTTTCTCATACAGGGGGCAGGAAAAAAAAACAATTGGATCCTTCTACTTGGAAATCCGTCGTCTTTGGGAAGATGACGCCTCCTTGGTTGTGAGATGTCCACCAATCGAGGCTGCTCAGCGTAGGGGACAGCAGCAATCGTCACGTGCAAACGCCAGGCCGTGTGGAGAACGGCTGACTCTAACTTTTACTTGTTTTCTCGCAGTCATATGACTTATTTCTTAATGAAACACCCCATTGTTGTTGGGTTGTTTTTTTTTTTTTTCCAGAGAAGAAGGAGAATGAATCCAATGTTGGAGATGAGATAAGGGTGTTTGTGAGTCTAAAGAAAACTTCAGGGCCGTCACATCGAGAGAAGACAGCGAAGCCATGTGCTTCCCAGACGGTGCCTTCCTCACGGGCGAAGGGCACTGCCGGCTGCCCACACGGGTCCCAGAGCCCTGGGAATCCACCTGGGAGCCAGGTCTGCGCACTGGGCCGAATGCACCTTCTCTCATCACCACCGCCATCCTCATCACCAACACCGTCGTCATCAGCTTCACCGTGATCGATACCCTGCAGCATTTGCACGTTATTCCCAAGCTACCAGGATGGGTTCAACACCAATCAGTTCAGAGCAGGACTCTCAGAGTGTTTTTAAGCTGATGATAGTTTGACCAAAGCATCTTCTTTTCCCAAAGTAGTGCCCTTTCTTCTGTTATGGAGAATTACTTTTGGTTCCTGGTGACTTTTCTTGCTTGGTTTGTTTTTGGTTTGGGTGGCTTTTTGGGGGGCTCTGGGGGTGGTTGTGTTTGCTTTGCTCTGTTGTTTTGGGTGGTTGCGTGTCTTCCTGGTGCAAAGATGCAACCGCTTCGGAGGTGGATGGCGGGGATGGTTGCCTGCCAAGGATGGGTCCTCGAGGTGAATGCCCTGGATGACCCGGAACTAGGATACAGTCAACATAGTCAATGGGTGTTGTGGGCCTCTGGCCAGAATCAACACACACACGCAAAGTTAGATTTATCCTTGCCCCCGATTTCCAGGCATCTGCGGGGAGACATCCCCCCCGGTACCAGACCACCCCCTTCCCAGGACACCCCCTGCCCCCCGCTCCCAGAGAGGACTTTATATTCGCCGTCTTCTCCCACACTGCTCAGGTGAACGTCTTGTCAGAAACACCCTTTCTGATAACCACGCAGCGATGTTTTGCCACCAAGCCACATGGGTCAGTTTTTTTGCTACGAAAGAAGATGCACCTCCACCCGCAACTCGGTGCAGATGTTCTGATCGGAACGCACACCCCGACCTAACAGGGGCAGGTATTTGGTAGCTGAAACCCCAAGACTCAGAAGGCGGAGTAAGTGCTATCCTTGGGTCTGATAATTAACTCCCCAAGGACTACCTGTCTCCTGGGAGCAGGGACGCTCCCCCCGCGGCCAGGAGGAAGAAACAGGTGTGCTATTCCCTCACAATCCCCAGGGCTCGTGGACAACCTCACAATTACCTCCATGAGAAATAAACATGATGCTTTCATAGAAAAAAAAAAAAAACTATCTTCGTCTGGGAAGCTTTAAACCATGGGGGCCCATACTTCCAGGGCGACCAGAAGGCTACGACCATGTGGGAAACACTAAAACTTGACAAGCACCTAATGCAATTCAACCAAAGGTAGGTAGATCCGTGGTTTGAAGCAAATTCCAGTTTAAGTTTTAAATAAAAGAAGCAGGTGGACGATTCAAAGCTACTCTCAGGTTACACTAGCTTCACATTTTTTAACACCGTAGGGACATTGCTTCACTTGCGACCTAAAACTACTTCTATCACTCGTTGCACATCAGCATTTTATCATCAGCTCCCTTTTACGGCTTAGATTTCCGTCCACCTCCTTCTCGGGGCCGCTCTGTATCTCCTTTCCTGCTTTCAACGCTGGGTTGATTCACAGGCTTCACGCAAACCCAGCGTTTGTGAACAAGCTTGTAAGGCGTTATTTTTTTCAGATCTTGAAATTCTAGAGCTGGGGGAAAGCAGACATAATCTAGACCAGGTGTCTTGAGTGAGGGGTCTTTACAACTCTCAGGCAGCAACAACCAAAGTCATCATCAATGGCTGGATGGATAAGCAAACTATGGTTTATTTCTACAGCGCCATATTACACAGCCATGAAAAGGAACAAGGTGACAACCCACACTGTAATAAGGATGAACTTTGAAAATATTGTGCAAAACGCCCTGGCCGGTGTGGCTTGCTGGATTGGGCATCAGCCCGCAAAACGAAAGGTCACCGATTCAATTCCCAGTCAGGGCACATGCCTCGGTTGTGAGCCCAGTCCCGGGCCAAGGCATGTCCAAGAGGCAGCCAATCAGTGTTTCTCTCCCTCTCCAAGAAGCATGTCCTCAGGTGAGGATAAAAACTAAAAATTAAAAACAAAAACTTTAAAGAAAAAAGGAAATAGTATGCAAAATAAAAATAGTCACAAGAGACCACCTATTGAGCCATTTTACTAATCGGAAATGTCCAGGAGCAGCAAATCTGCAGAGACAGAAAGAAGGGTAATGACCGAGCTGGCGAGGGGGATGGGGAATGATTGCTCGAGGGTGTCGGGTCCACTTCCAGGTGATGAAAGACATCTGTGAAGAGAGCGCAGTCCTCTGTGAAGGTGCTAAATAGTACCAAGTTGCAGCGTTCAAAAACGTGAATCTCGTGTTATGCTAGTTTGACTTCCATGAAAGCAGAGCAACCGCCGTCACCCTGGCGCCCCAACCCTTCCCCTCTCCAGCTCCCTTGGTCCATGGCCAAGCAGGTTCTATGCTTTCTTGACATTTTTTGCCTGACTTGATGTCAACAGATTTCTCTGTGCACTCTTGGGGGTCATTTCTGCAAACACGTAGCCCCATGAGACGGTTGAAATTCGAAAGATGCAGAAATCTTATCACCTCGGCAACCTTCATTGGCGATGCAGAAGACAATACAGAAATGATATTGCGGGGCGCAGCGGGGGGGATGCGTAATTATCAGAAACTCCATGGATGAAGATCCATATGTAGGAATAAGACGTGGGTCTGCTCCTGAGAAAGATGCTGGCAGACGCGACACAATTCGATCCCTGAGGGAGCAGATAATCAACAGAGTGAAGAGGTCCTGCCCCTCCAGAGGCTGTCCTAGACCCTCGTTAGAAGCACCTCAGGTGCATAGACGCTGCCAGCTCCGAGTGAGCACAGGTGAGCCGGGGCTCTTGGACCTGCCCCAGCATGCCCTCCGGTTTCCCTTGCTGTATCTTTGCACACGAGCGGAGCTGGAACTCATTCGAGAAGCCCCGGAGTCTGCAGGTGTCGCCCTGCACGGTGCTGAAGTGCCTACTTTCTCCTGCACCAAGACTGTGGGTCACATGGAAGACACGTTGAGAAGGGCTGTGGTGGGTCTCCCCAAAATGTCTATGTTGAACTCCTAACCCCAGTGGTGCTCTCTGTAGAGATACAGTCTACTGAGAAGTAATAAGGATTCAGTGGGACTGGGGTCCTTATACAAAGAGGATGTTAGTGTAATAATATATTAGTATAACAACAACAAGTGGGTATGCCTTGTGTTATGGGCTGAACTGAGTCCAACCCAACATTTATGTGTTACTGTGTTAGGAGATGTGGTCTGTTGAGAGGTGACTACAGTGAAATGGGGTCCCTAGGGTGGCCCTGATCCCGTAGGACTGGGGTCCTTATAAGAAGAGGAGATGGGGACACCGACACACCCAGAGGGACGCCCCTGTGAGGACACAGGGGGAAGACGGCTGCCCACACGCCCAGCAGAGAGGCCTCAGGGGGGGCCAGCCCTGCCCATCCCTGGGTCTCCAATTTTAGCATGCAAGACTCTGAGACAGCAAAGGTGTGCTGCGGTATTTGGTTATCAAACCTTTAGTTGATTAAACATTGGGGCTTTGCCTCCCAACCAGGGACACATGCCCGTGGGCGTATCAATACAACAGAGCAATGTGAGGATTGAAACTTTGTGTCTCCAGACAAATAGGTTGAGCTGAAAACCACTGGCACGAGAGGTTTCACCCAAATCTGGCCCCAAAGGTTGCACAGCACCACGTTGTGAGAAGAAGGCACGCACAAAATTACAGGCACAGGGGACTGTAGCCTGAGCAACAGCTAACGGGTGCTTCATCCGCTGCACAAAACTACACAAAAACAACGCACAGGAGCGCGCCGGCATTGACTCCACAGTGCTCCCAGCTGGGGCTCGAAAAGTGCGCCCATTTCCGGCTCTACAGAAAATTAAAACCGGGTCCCTCGCATGATCGCGCAGTCCCACCCCTGGATGCATACCCCAAACCGCTCAACATAGGGTCTCAAAGAGATAGCTGAGCCCGTACGCCTATTGCAGCAGTATTCATACCGGGCAGGACAGGGACACAACCCAAGTGTCCTCAAGTGGATGACCGCATGAAGAAGATGGGGTGTGCACACACAAGGGCATACTTTCCAACCGTAAAATAATGCAGAAGTGATGCCACATGCCACAATATGGTGGATCTGGGGGACCACATGCTGAGTAAAGTACCTCAGGACACAGCCAGGCCAATACGAAAAGATGTCACTTGCACGTGGACTCTGAAACTCTCAAAGGCATAGAAGCAAATCATTCTGCCAGGAGCTGTGGGGAGAGAAAGCAGGAGCTGGTGCTCAGTGGGTCTAAAGCACCCATCACGCGAGATGAATACCTTGCACAGACCTGCTGGGCAAAGGTGCCCATAATTAATAATGCCGTGCTGTGCGCTTACAATTTTGGGATCCGGTTAGCTCTTAGGTTAAGTAGCGTGCTTACCGCAATTTTTTAAAAAAAACGCGTCATCTCCAAGTCCCACCCAACTGTGGGTTTTCTTCATTTTTTTCTTCATATGCATCTCCATCACCCACGAATTTTCTTTGGTGGCCTCCCCAGCCCAACCGGTGTCCCATCCCCCTCAAACCTGGGCCACCTAACAACCTTCCTTCAGGCTGTGCTGGCCAATGGCTAGCGATTCTCTGTTCCTGGCGCACAGACATCCTGATTTCTAAAAATAGCCCTGGCATTGTACTAGCCAGTCCTTTCGTAACTTCCCCGTGCCATGAGTCATGCTGGAGCGTAAGGGAAGCCATTCACTTCTTTTCCAACTCACCCTGCGAAATAAATAAACAAAGCACCCACTCTTGGATTCTGGAGCTGGAGGAAGAGGACCCGAGTGGAGAGAAGTCAGAGGCTCCCTAAGCGCTGTGTCTGGCTCACATGCTTTGCGTGGAATTCAGGGGATCTCCGCCAGGTGGGGAGGGGTTGGAAACACCCCAGGCTGAGGTCAGAGGAAGTTCTGACCTTGGACCTGGTCCCTCTGTGGAAGCGTGTGGCACCTGTGGAGACTGAGGTGGCTGGTCGTGCTGAACCAGTGCGCCCAGGAGGGCCAGCTCCAAAAATGAAGATGTGTCTGCTGTCTGCAGAAGAGGCTGAGCTGGGCTTTCAGGGACACGGTCCCTCTTCTTTGTGGATGCCAAACCCTCCTCTCCTATTTTTAAACCAAGTAGCTCCTCCAGATACCGCTGGGAGGACACCAAGCCACACCAATCTGGAAAACTCAACTCGGCCTGATGGTATCTTCTGTCTTCCTTTTGCTCGTTATACGCTTGAATTTTTCATGCCGTGGCACCAAACTCTGTGTGGATTGGGTGAAAGGTTCAAAGGATGTGAGTTTCCTCCGTCTGTGCCTGCCTGTCTTCTTTACTTTCTTCTTTCTTTCTTTCTCTCTCTCTCTCTCTCTCTCTCTCTCTCTCTCTCTCTCTCTCTCTCTTTCTTTCTGCATCTCCAGCCCCACACACTCAACGGTGCCCAAATGCCTAAGGCACAGTAATGGGGGAGGGGGAAGTCTACAAAAATCATGCCAATTAGCAAAAATAAAATGTGGGGAGACACTAGACACTGGGGTGAGAAATATTAACAGAAACACCAGACTCTTTCTTCTAAAAAGAACGGGCTCTCTCTACACCGTGGAATATTACGCAGCCATGAACAGGACCGAGGCTCTGCCTCAGGCTGCAGCGTGGACGGACCTTGAGCACAGGAAGCTCCCTGAGAGAAGCCAGACACACCAGGTCTCATGCCGTCTTATTCTATTTGTAGGAAATATGCAGAGTAGGCCAATCCACAGAGACAGGGAGTAGATTAGTAGTTGGGAGAAGGGTTCACTCGGGATGATTCCCGCACAGAGGGGTCATTGTCTGTGGGGTCATGAAAGCATTCTCAGACTGACCGTATATCTCCGGTCACCCAACCTAGGGAACACGCTGGGTGCCATGAAATCGTACGCTGGCGAACGCCCTAACACCACCTCGTCCGTTCCGTGCATTCTCCCACAATAAAAGCAGAAACTCGAGGTGTCAGAGACGGAACCCCCCAAAAGCCATGCTGGGTGGGACCTGAGGTCAGGAAGGAAGCCCCACAGCGGCTGCCTGCGGTTTGGGGGAGACCTCACGGCCCAGTCCATGCCTGCGACATCCGCTCACTCCCTCTAGTTCAGGGGCGTGTTTGGTAGCATCTACATCAAGAGCTGAAGGGGGGAAAAAAAAACATGCCCATTGTCGGAGCAGGTGTTAAATTTCTCCCAGTTCGTCTCCTGTTCCGACCGTCGGCACCCACACTCGCGGCAGGTGTCCAGGCGTCCTCACGTTACCCCAGGCAGCACCTGGCGCCGGAGCCCACCTGCGCACACCTGTCCAGGTTTTTCCATTGGAACCGCTTCCCCTCCTAGGGGCCCTAGCCCCGCACCCGTCTGGGGGGTGCAGAGAACATCTGGGGGCCGCGCGGCTGCACGGAGTTGAGAAGGGCAGTCCAGGACCCCACACTGAAAGGCCAGGGCCCCTGCTGAGCCTGCTTGCCTCCTCTGCACCGCGAGCCACGCTCGCTGGGGCGCGCTCCTGGGGACCCTCCGCCCAGCTGCAAACTGCCGGCTTCCCTCGGAAAGGCAAGGGCTTCCTTCCTCACGCCCCCCACCGTCCTGAGTCTAAGCCAATGGTCCTGGAAAGAAACCCGTGCGGCCAAGGATCACCGCCAGACAAGGCTGACTTTAGACGCAGCTGAAATTTCCTGCCTCGCAGGGCCTGCGGGACCTCGCCCCAACCCGTCCCCTGCAGGACCTCATTGTTCCCTTGCAAGCCCCAAGTGGGACCCACCTGTCCCCGCGCCCCCCCCCCAAAAAAAAAGAGAGAGAA
Organism: Anoura caudifer; assembly: GCA_004027475.1. Classification (NCBI taxonomy): domain Eukaryota; kingdom Metazoa; phylum Chordata; class Mammalia; order Chiroptera; family Phyllostomidae; genus Anoura; species Anoura caudifer. The sequence goes on from PVKU01007780.1 coordinate 9,261, forward strand.
AGAGAGAGAGAAAGAAAAAATCCAGCTGGCTCTCCATCTAAGGCTCGACTTCGACAAAGCCGTTTGTTCTATTTGGGGCAGCTCTTCCCAAAGGCACTGCTTGAAAGCGGGGGTCGCAGGGTGTCCCCTTTCCCAAAGCCCCCTGCGCCTCCCGGAGCCAGCCGCGTGGGAGGGGGTGAGGGGATTGTGTTTCGCCCGCGGTGCCTGCGCTTTGTTGGGGGACGTCCCCGGGGAGGCCCACGGAGCCCGGTCCCTCCCGCCGCCGCACAGCTCTGCCCGCTCTCCGCTTTCACCCTCTGCGGCCGAGTCGGCGCGGAGCCACCGCCGTGACCTCGATTCGGGCGCAGTGAAGAAAACCTCCTACAAGCCTGCGGAGAACCACGCGCGCAGAAAGACACATTTCAGTGGGCTCCGCTGCTCAGGCCGCGCGCACCGGGCCGGAAAGGAAGGCAAAATCCGCCCGCAGGACCCTACACCGGCGGCGGAGACCGACGCGCCCCGCGCGCCTCCCTCGCCCAGAAAACGCAGGCGGCGCTCCGCGCGGCCTTTCCTATGGCTGCTGACCTGCAGGGCTGGGAAAGGGTCCAGCGGGTGTGGAAAATTCCTCCTCAGCACACGGAGCTCACCAAGGGGAAACCTGAACCTCTATGAATAAGGCAAAAGCCCTTGGCAACGTTTGGACAGCGCTGCGAGCTGGTGCAGGGGCCGAGAGCCGGGTGGCCCTGGCTCTTCTCTGCGCGCCGCCCGCACTTTCCTCCTACGCGCCGCGTAATCACAGAACAAACTCCGTCCTTGATTGCAGCTTCGAGAAAGGGCCTGGTGGGCCCGCTGCGAAGTGTCTGTCGAAGGAACCGGCTGGTTTAAAATCAGGCTTCGTGCTGCAGGGCGCGTCTTCCTGGAAAGCCTGGGTGTCACGTTCTGCACGAAACGGATTCTTTATTTATCTTTTTATACTATGGGCGTTTTGCGGGGGGTGTGGTTTTGAGGTTGGACAGTGGGCGACAGTTGTTTTTTCATCTTCATTCAATTCGATTATAATATATTTAAAGGGCGCATGTTTATTGAATACAATTATAATAATATATTTAAAGCGCGCACTATAGTGATTGGATACATGTACATGTTCTGGAAAGATTATCGTTAGCTAGTGTATTCAACACATCCAGCCCCTTATGCGTTCCTCCTGTTCCTTTATTTTGGTGAGAACATTTAATTCTACTGTCTTTTATAAATTGCAATTAGGTAATACGGAATTATGGACTATAACAGTTTCTAAAAGAAAGAAAGAAAGAAAGGAAGAAAGAAAGAAAAGAAATCGCAAACAGCCCTGACTGGTGTGGTTCAGTAGATTGAGTGTCAGCCTGTGAACCAAAGGGTCACAAGTTCAATTCCCAGTCAGGGCACATGCCTGGGTTGTGGGCCAGGTCCCCAGCAGGGGGTGCCAGAGAGGTAACCACACATTGATGCTTCTCTCCCTCTCTTTCTCCTTCCCTTCCCCTCTCTGTAAAAATAGATAAATAAAATCTTTAAAAAATTATCGCTACAGCCAGCTGGTCTGTCACATGCTCAGGCATCAGAGAAAAAACTTAGGGTCATGTGTGCCCGCCTTTGCGGACAGAAGTCCAACAGTGGGCTCTCCCCTTTAAGGAAATGTCAACTCATCCCCAGGGACTCTGGAACACCCCTTGTCACCCGAAATGTACCTCTTCCACAGGCTCTCAGCTGTCGGTGCCTCAGCCATTCCAGGACCCGTGGGGAAGGACTCACACCGTCTACGTTTGAGAGAAGATGGCAGACAGGCCTCGCCACTTTCTCAGAATCGCAGGATGGATGAGTCTCAGGATGCTGACCCTCTCCAAGGTGCGTGTCCACATCAAGGCACACGGCCAAAAGCGTGTCTGAACTTGTGCACTTGTGTGTCGAGTGCCCACACTGTGACCAGGGGCAATGCTGGTCATAGGATGCAGGTGGGTCCAGACTGGTCCGGACTGATGGTCTCTGGGAACGGGGGTCAGTGCCTCCGAGGAGTGTGTCGAGATGAAACGAAGCTTCCAGAGAAGATCTTAGTGGTCTTCTCATCTTCACACCAGGGGTAGAACGCTCCAGGGGAAAAGTCCACAGCGACCGACTCCTTTCCCCTGCGGCGACAGGTTTCAGAGTCTTGCTAGCTTCCTGCAGTTACCGTACGTACTCAGTCCCTGATACTAGCTACTGCGATCCTTTAACAACAACAAAGAAGATATTCAGAGGATGGGCTCCGGCTCCTAGGTCCATACCTCATAGAACTGAAAAGTAAGTTGCAAATATACACACACACGTTTGAAGGATTATTCTCAGGACTCAAAGGGTGAAAACAACCCAAGTGCCCATCGGTGGGTGAATCCGGTCCATTCACCGACCGTGGAATATTATTCAGCCGTGAAAAAGGGCTGGAGTACAAACTCAAGCCACATCCCCAGCCAAGCCACCAGCATCCACTCAACAACCACTCCTCAGGCCACGCATGGGGCCATCCTGGGACTCAATTCTCTGCCGCGCTCCAAGTATCCCCACCTGTACCCCATGGAACACTGCACACGGCGCCTGCTACATTGTAAAAAAAATACTTGGCGCATCACAAGGGCGTCCATAAGCAGAGCTTTCGGTCCCCTGTTCTCTCTCTGCCTGACTGACGCACACCTGCCTCCTTGGAGACGGTTGCCTTGACTTCCCAGTGTGTTTAGCCAACTCCCAGGGGCTTTGTGAGCGGTCTGAGAAGCATCGCTTCCCAGAAGGAAAGGAGCAAAACAAGATGCCTCACACGTCCCCAAAACACGCCGCTGGTGCAGCAAAGGCAGCCGCCAAGATGCCGTGTGCATTTGCCTAGAACCCTCGGCGGCCACGTGCTCCTCGGCTTTGAAAAGATCCGTTTGTCATCTAGGTGGGGCTGAGGTGGATTTTGCATGAATTCGAAAGTTTGTATTTTAACACTGCTACCCCATGTTGTTCCTCCTCAGGTTTTCTCCGGACGGAGAGAACCCAGTAGTGACCTGAACGGGTTGCCCGGTTTTCGCTGGGTGCCCTGAAGTTTGACCAATTCCAAAGTATATCACCTTGGCCAGGTAGCTCAGGTGGCTACGAAGCCAGAAAAGACACTGGTGCTCAGGCTGCCTGTCACTACCAAAAGCCAACAAGCAGCCACGGCGATTGAGTCTTTATGGGATGGCCATCGATCGGAGAAGATGGTGGGTTCATACCCTAACAGACCATCTTGCCTTCTCTTTCCAGGCGAAGGTTTGCATAGCAGGGAACAAACCAGGGGCGGTGAGGGGTTTTGAAATTCAAGGAAATGTTAATTGGATTGGGGGGGAAAAAAAAAAAAAGACAGCTTTAGCATTCATTCTTAAGACCACCCTGGGTGGTGGTCTTTAGTTGTGCCCTGGGTGGTGGTCACCTCACCCGGGAGCACAGTGGCTCAGACAGCATCCTGAGTTGCTTGCCGTCCTCCTGAGCAACAAAGGTGGGACTGCTTGTGGTCTCCTGGAGTCAGGGTGCGTCACACCTCCAGTTCCTGCCACAAAAGCTTGTCCATGCATTGATTCCTAAGCTTATGAGCTATGACTTAAACTAAAATGTTCCAACTCTTAAGGCCCCCAACAGTGAGAGAGTCATCCCGATACACCGAAGTTGTGGGTTCGATCCCCAGTCAGGGTACATACACAAAGCAACCAATGATACCAATGATGCATCCGTATGTGGCAAAACTCTCTCTCTCTCTCTCTCTCTCTCTCTCTCTCTCCCCCTCCTTCATCTCTCTAAACTCAACAAATAAATGTTAAAGATTATTTTACAAGTATACCAATGCTGCTGAGGGAAGTCTGTGAGGCCAGGGAAGGGAAGCGGCTTGAACTCGGTCACCTGAGGCAAAGAAGAAACCAACAGCTGCCTGCAGGCCATGGGCGTGGGTGGAACGCCTATTGTCTGAAGCTTAATCTTATTCCCAGGGTTCAGTCTGCATAGATTAAAGATGGAAACCCACAGTGTCCACTCGCACGGCGGGCTTCGTCAGGATGTGCGAGCAGACGCCATGCGGGGGTCTTTCACGGAAGCTTGTGAACGAAGACCACGTTCCTGTTCCCCCCCCATCCCGCCTCCTGGACATGATGACTCAGGCTTGGGGCGCCATCTTGAACCCTGAGTTGAGAGGACAGGATTTCAGGGTCAAGGCCAGTGGAGGAGAAGGAGGAAGGTATTCCGGCCCCCTGATAACAGCGTAACTGCCCCCAAGGCCTTCCCCTGTCTCCTTCAGAGTCGGTGCAAAACAACTGTCTGCCTTGTTGAAGCTCATTGGGTCTTATTTTACAGGCAGCTGAGTGGACACCCAACCTCACCTGGAGAGACGGAGGTGTCCCTGTCTCTGGGTTTTTTTGATGATTTCGTTTTTTTAAATTGCTTTTAGAGAGAGAAGAAGGGAGAGAGACAGAGGGAGAGACTTCAATATGAGAGAGAAACATCAATGAGTTACCTCCCATCTGTACCCAACTGGGGGTTGAACCTGCAACCTAGGTATCGAACCTGCAAACTTTTGATGTACGGGACGATGCTCCAACTCACGGAGCCACCCGGCCAGGGCTTTGCTGATTTCTTAGAAGCAGGAAGAACACATAGGGAGACTGACAATTAATGATCTTGCTGGGAAATCCAAATACAATGAATAGACTGTTTAATCTAAAACTTATGTCTAAGTAACGCTTTCTGGTTCCCACACACATCACTGTTTTCCAGCTGAAGAGCAAGAAAATTGAAGCTGCAACTTCCTTAATGATACATAATTGGAGAGACAGCTCTCTCTCTCAGCAATTACTCAGATGCCCTGAGTTGAAGGCCTGTGTGATCTATCACTGCTCCTTCCTGGGAGAAATGCAATTTCGCCTACATCGGGAAGGAAAGCTCGTGTCATGAGAAATGGTTTTTCATCCCTTTAGCCAGGTCCAGGCAACTTCGGAGGACAACAAAGACGAGGAGGTCCTGAAATGGAACAGGAGAACAAACTGAGTTTTCTTTGCGGGAGCCCTTTATTGCTTTTGGTGTGCGCCGTGTGCCTTCCGGAAACATCCGGAGCCGCATGCAAGGAGAGGGTTGGGGGAGAGGGTCAGAAATGTGCCCTGGTGGCTCTGAAAGGGGGCCCCTTCTCTGCAAATGTTCCCTGCGCAGAATCAAAGGAGACCCCGGGTCTCCTTTCCAGAAGCCTGTGTCAGGACAAAATGAGGCATCTCTGTGCTCTTCCTGAGAGCAAAACAATCGACCCTCCCGCTCACCTTGGACCTGGAGGAGGGAAGTCACACCTCACTGGCGACTTTCCTGGGACTTTGTGGTTCTTTCACTTATGAATCCCCTCCAAGCAAGTTGCTGGATGGCCCAGACAACCGTGTGATTGCTTGGTACAGCAGCTCCCCAAAAGACTCATCAACCCTTGAAGGAAAGTATCTGTGCCCACTGTGCACACTAAGGTCCTTTGGACCCCGCCCATCAAAGCCCTCCTGGCTGCTTCCCCCAGTCGGGGGCCCTTTCAACTTAATCCTCACTTCCGTTCAGGCTACTGAGAGAAAGGCCAGCCTGAACCCAAACTGGCGAATCTCAGGGCATATTGTTCTCTTCTCGCCTCCTACAGAACACACCCTGGTTGGTGGGGCACTGTTACCTGTGACGCAGGTGGGCCGCTCACTCAGCCTTGTCTCACCAGCGGGTTGTCTTGGCGATATCAGGGAAGCCAGGTCTTGACACCGCCACACGCCTTTGGCCAAGAGCGAAACCTGACACTGAAATGCAGTGTTGCCGCGTTTCTCAAGACGGTTTGTTTAATTCGGGAGGGATGTCCCAACCTGTCTCTTTTACTCTAAAGGAGATTTAAAATCAAACGGAGTTTGATGGATGCCTGGGATGCAGGATAAATCTTAAATCTTCGTGCGAAATGCATCCACTTCTATAATTCTCCTTGTATCCTTAACTAATTTTTAATGTGCACACATTAGTTTATGAAACTACTTGCTTTCTGAAAAACGTTAAGGCAATTCATAGAAATTCTCTAAGTAACTAAATAGCAGGGCAATTGTTTGCACAAGAGTCATACGTAAAAGCATATTTTAAAAAAAAGAGAGAGAAACAAAGCCCACTGCAGAAAAAGCACAGACACTATGACTTCATTTATATAAATTTGTTGAAAGTGTTTCTAAATTATACTCTATAGAGCTTAAAGCAAAATACCAACCTAAGGAAAATCTGCAGGCAAGCAGTATGACTTGCTTCTGTCAACTTAACAAATTGCCATTAAATTGGCTTTAAAACAACACACATTTCCCATCATATCGTTGTGGGTGTCGAAAGTTGACAGGGCTTCTCCAGAGACTCAAATCAAGTCGTTGGTAGAGATGGAACCTTCCGGAAACTCCCAGGGAGGATCCGTTTCCCTCTGATGCCACCATAGATGTTGCCTCCTCAGAGACAGCCCCAACCCCCCATCTACAGCAGTCATTGTGATGGACGACTTAAGAGCTGGAAAATTTTAGTTTAAGTCACAGGTAATGAGTTTAGGGATCAATGCATGGACAAGCTTTTGCAGCAGGAACCGAAGGAGTGAGCCACCCTGACTCCAGGAGACCACAAGGAGTCCCACCTTCGTTCTTCAGCAGGATTGCAATCGACTCAGGATGGTACCTAAGCCACTGTGCTCCCGGGTGAGGTGCCCACCGCCCAGGGCGAGAACGCGGAACTTGGGTTTTGTAATCCAATCAACTTTTCCCTGAATTCCAAACCCCTTACCTACACTGTGTTCTCCTTATAAAAAGGGCCATTTTAGAATGAAATTTAAGACGGTCTGTTAGGGTGGGAACCTGCCAACTTCTCAGATCGCCGGCCATCTGAATAAAGCGCCGGTGAAGGTTCGATCGTTGGCGTTGCTTATCGGGTTTGGTCATGACAGGCAGCTTGGACTCCGGTGTCTTTTCCAGTTTCAATTGGGACCAGTGGTCCTGACCAGTGTGACTCTGCGGGACGAGTGTCACCCCACACAGCAAAAAAAAGTCACCGGTTTGATTCCCAGCCAGGGCAACATGGCGGGGCTGCGTGTTCAGTCCTGCCTTGCGGTGCAGACGGGAGGCAGCCGGTCGCTGCACCTCTGCCGAAAAGTTTCTCTCTGTCTTTTCCTGCCTCCCAAGTAAATCAATAAAATCTGTTTAAAAAAGTAGTCATTGCCTCACTCTGGCTTGGTTTTCATTTTGTGTTTATTCATACAGTCATTTCTGTATTTGCCCATCGTTGGGAGCTGCCCTGCCTGGTTTCAGAAGCTGTAACCCGCCTCCCACCCCCAGGGCTAAGGCTGAGTATAGAGACCTTGGGACCATGAGTCACCAAGGAGACAAAGCTTATCTCCCCGCCAGGGGCGCCGCCTCTGCCCCTGTTACTTCACCCTGCCTGGCCCCCAGTGCATGATCAGTTAGCCAATGACCGGTAAGATTCCTCAAGGGAGGGACGACCTAAAACAGGCATGGTCATGAAAGGGCCCTCAGGGAAGGGCTTGAGGGGCTACAGAAAACGGGTGATGGACAAACCTCTCAGCTTTGTCAAAGCCTGAGACTCCGTTCTGTCTGTGAGAAGTCTCCTAATCTCTTGGCCGCCCGCATCCCCCACCTGATTTGAAGCCTGAAATGATGCGGGAGGCAGGTGGGGCCCTGTGCTGGTAAGGGCCGTTTCCAGGACGATCGGGCCTGAGAAAGAATGCGTAAAAAATCCTGCGAAACCTGCTTTGGTAAGAATGCTCTCAGTTTTCTGATAAGGGTCCCCGCTTAAAAGGAGTTTGTTTCCCAAAGTTTTACGGCCCTTTGGCTTCACTCTATCTCTCTGACCTTGACTCAGAATAAATCCTTATAATTCTTCGGATACGTTCCTTGATCATTACTGCCTGACAATGATTGATGAACTTTATGTATAGGCCCTGTATTCCTATGCAAATTAAACCCAATAAAAGCTCATTGGGGAACAAGTTCAAGGCCCTTCTCCTCTGACAGACTGCAATCCTTCCTCCACAAGCAGATCATGTCTTGGTAGACTTTCTTGTCCATGGTGGAAGCCATCACCAAGAAAATAATAATAAAAAAAAAAGGTAAATCCAAGAGAGCAGGTATCTCACTTTCATCACCAGAATGAAAACAGTATCTGGCACATAGTAGATGTTGAACAAATATTGCAGAAATTGTGTGTACATGTTTAAACTTTTCATCAGCTCCCAAACATTCCGGAACTAATTGTAACAGCCCTCCTTTTTTTCCAGGCTAAATTCTTTAACTTCCACATTCTTCAACTTGCACATACTTCCAATAACATTACCCAACTAGACTACATGCAATTAACAGGACAATAAGTGTGAAAGTTATGTACACTCTCTGTTCTGGAGAAAGAAGCGTGAAGGTTTTGCTTCTTCCGACGGCTCTAGGGGTGGGTCTTTGCTTGCCTCTTGCAGCTTCTGGTATTGCTGGTGATCCTTGACATTGTTCGTAGAAATATCCCTCCAGTCCCTGCCTCCATGTTCCCACAGGCTCCTCCTTACCTGGGTGTCTCTTCTCCTGTTTTTATAAGGACACCAGCCATTGAGTTTAAAGGCCGGTCTGCTACAGAGTTGTCCCACCTCAACTTCATTACATTTGCAAAGACCCCAGGTCTAAACAGGGTGACATTCACCGATTAGGAGTTGAACCTAGTTTTTGGAGAAACAATTCAATCCCCAGCAGGTTCTGTTTCATATTCTTTTAGATATAATGATGTAGAGCCCTGACCAGTGTGGCTCAGTGGATTGGAAGCATCATCCTATACACTGGAAAGCTGTAGGTTCAATTCCCCGTCAGGGCACATGCCTGGGTTGTGGGTCACATCCCCAGTAGGGGGCACACGAGAGGCAACCACACATTGATGTGTGTCTCCCTCTCTTTCTTCCTCCCTTCCCTTCTCTCTAAAAATAAATAAATAAAATCTTTTAAAAAATAACAATTCAATCTGAATTTCTCTAGTAAGGTAAAAATGATAGCTTTGTGCTAGGTACTGTGCAAGGCACAGAGTTTCTGTTCTGTGCTCCCAAAACCTGGGATACACACTGTTGCACATAACAGTCATTCCGGGAAAATGTATGGGCATAAACTGAGTAGAGAAGAGAGAAATGAAACAGCAGACGCAGACTCCTACGTGTCAAGAGGATAAAGAATCTGAGAACGAACGTCGAGGCAAGGTTAAGGAGCTGAGAGTTGTGTTGAGCCTTGTAGGGTTGTTGGGGATACGTGAGACCAGCAATGAGAGAAATACACGTATGGGTGGGCATAAGGGGCTGGGAAGTGGAGGGCCATGAGCAAAACCGCTCAGGAAGGCCAGGGGGGAAAGTAGGATGCTGAACCTCAAATCCAGATGGAAGGGAGCCTTTGACAATGGAAAAGTAACATGTTCTACGGAAATGGCCTCACGGCAGTGGAGGTGAAGTAGCAAGAAAACAAGTGTCGAGGTTGTCCCTCATGCTCTTATTCTGGGTGAGAGAAATGAGTCAGAAAGGAAGGGAAGAGGTGACAGAATTTGGTGGGAGCGACGTGCAACTCAGCTGTGCCAACTCAGCCAGAGTTCGCTCCTCCTGAGCAACCAGGACACATCTGAACAGGGAGTCCTCCCCAAGTGGAATTCCCACCCTAATCCTGAGCTCCCTCTGGGGCACCAACACGTCTTTGCATCCCACCCCGGCTTTGCGTTTGTCCCAGCTGTACCCACCGCATCGTGCATGGGGACACAGTGACTCCGTAACTGCCACCCCTGCATGCCCTTCCCTTGCCCACCCCCCCGAAGGACTCTTTCTATCTCTTCTCCCCGGTGCTGTTCCCAGCCTTCTATATTTGCTCCTTGCACCCCTTGTTTTCTTCCAGCCTGCCGGTGTTGCCTTCTCTGGGTTACTGGACACCACTTCTAATTTTAGCACTGCCGGCTCATGTCACGGAGAGGGCCTTGATAAGAACAGACGCGTTTCCCGCCAGCCCCGACGAGAGAGCTCCAGACCCATCCATTTAAACGATAACAGTAGCTCGCGACTCTTGGGCAGGTCGAAAATAGCCAGTGAGCCAACAAGGACAGAGGGGCGGAAGACAGCTGAGCCACGGCAAGAGCTCTGGAATTGTTGGAAGAGGAGCGGAAGCTTAAAATTACATATGCCCCCCACAACCAAAGGAGGGAAAAGTTGTTCACAGGGAGACACCTCATATAAATACCTTTCTCCAAACATCATCTCTTGCCTCTTTCAAGAAGCATGTTATTCTGTTCTAGACTCTTCTCTCATTCCTTTTCTCTACAATCCATGCCACCCCATGGGGGACTCTCCCCAGATCCCAGTCAATGGCCCTGGACACAAGGGCGTCAAAGTCATGTTCACCGGGGGCCACCTCAGCCTTGTGGTTGCCTTCAAAGGCGCAAATGTCATTTTAGGACTGTGTAAACGTAGCTACTCTTTAACACGGAGGGGAGAGGTTGGCGCTGCTGCCTGGTAGAAACCAGGTGCCGGGCCGGATAAAACCAGGTGCAGGGCCAGGTTCAGCCTGCAGGCCTTGCGTTTGCCACCTGTGCTCTAGAGTAACTAACTCCAGAAGGCCTCAGAAGGACCATTTTAGTCGACGTTGGACCCCCAAAACAGCCATGGAAAGGAGTTTTTTTTTTTTTTTTTTTTTTTCAGTCAACGTGTGCCATGCGGGCTTTCCTTGAAGTCTCCTCGTCCGTGTGGATTGTGAAGAAGTCTTCCCAACTCTCCTGAATGTGCAGAGAGGGTTACTGATCATCCCCACTCACAGAGCAAACTCAGACTCCCAAGGCAGAATATGCTCAAGGAGGTCATGTTCTCCACCTGCAAACCCTAAAAGTGAAGCCCACCCAGAGTGAATGCTTGCAATGTGGGGTCTTTTTCCCCTCCACCTCCCCGTGTCCCCTCCCCACTGCTTCTGAGCAGACTCCATTATTTCACACTCAATGCTACCCTGTTGCGAAAACACAGAGAACGCTTAAAAATTAGCCCCTGCCAAGAGGCGATCGAATCTCAGAGGGAGACCACCCCTCGTGCACGATTGGGGGCTTTATTTTTCTCTCGGATTCGCAGAATTCAGCTCGCGTCTGCAGGGCCCGCAGCTCTGACCCTGAATCTCTCAGCACAACGCCGTGCGGAACGTGCCAGAAGGGAACTAGAACCTCAGCATCATCAGAGTGTGGGTTGGTAGACTTGTTGAACGCGTTTTCACTTTTGATGAGAAAGCAAAGCCACACATGAGATGTTCACACATCTTAGGAACTTCGCCAGAGCTTCCACGGCAACAGGTTCTGAGAGGCGGTCCCTGGATCACGACACCAGCACCTTAGGAGCTGGCTGCAAGTCAGATCTTCTGCACAAATGCCAATCACCGGACCCGCGGAATCCGAACGATGCTTCTCCAGCCCCTCTGGGTGCTTCCGATCACCAGTGACGTCCCAGAACCGCCGTTTCAGGGGTGACTTTCTCACAAGCTGGTTAAAACCAAATTGGGCATCTGGTGTCCATTAAGGCTCCATCGGAGCAGAAACCACGGTGCGCTGAGGCCGTCCCCGGGTTAATGACTCAGACGTCGGCGTGTCTGGTGAGATGAGGGAGAACGGACTCTCAGGAGGAAAGCAGCACTCAGGCAAAGATGAACGGCCTCTTGCCAAATGCTGAGGCCAAACACATTGCCTGTGCGGTGTAAAACATCATCTTGAAAACGATGGGTTTACCTTGGGACTTGTCCGTGAGGATCTTTGGGGTCAGAAATGCATCAGGAGCCCTAAACCGTGGTGCCCAGCTCAGTGCCTGCAGAGAGTTTCCAGCAAAAGTAGAAGAAACTAGGCCTTGGGTATGTCACTGAGCAGGTTAGAGCATCATTGCAATACGCCAAGGTTGTACAATCCCCCGTCAGGGTACCTTCAGGAAGCAACCAATGAATGCATCAATGAGTAGCACAGCTAATCGGTGTCTCCCTTCCTCTCTCTCTCCCTCTTCCCTTGTCTCCCTAAAATCAATCAATAAATTTTTTTTAAAAAGAAGAAGAAGAAGGAACCCTGGGAATGCCTAGGGAATGCTCTGAGCTGGGGTGATGCATTTGGAAGTTTGAGTGGGCCCCTAGAGTAAAGACAGCTACACAGAAAAAGAATCACTGAGATGTGCAGGTGGTTCCCTTGTCAGTCCTACTACCCACCACATGCATGAGGAGAAAACACCTGCATGAGAAGAAAACACCTGAAAGGATTAGCAGGAGCAATCTCTGGTACTCGGGAACTCATGCAAAGCCAGGGACAATTACCGTTCCCACAAGTAATTGAGGGATTGGATATAATCGTCCGCGAAGAATCAGTGACTAAAGCCTGCTTTGGTTCTGCCCAACAAAACTGAAAACAAGAGCCAGAAAAACGTAAATCAAATCATTTCTGAAAATGATGTGCCAGAACGCACCAGATCTGGGTAGCAGGCATGCATGCCCTCCCCGAATCTTTGGAAACGGTCTCCTTGCAAATCCTTCTCAAAGCAGAAAACTCGAGCATGCCACGTTTTCCCGGCCAAGATCCCTCTTAATCTACCGTGCTTTGGGGAGAAAACTCACCGGCTGATTTTCGTTGTTAGGCACTGACGAAGCCGCATAATTGGGATTATGTAATGTGAGACCGATCTCCTGCCAACACATTCATTTTCGGCTGTATTAGGGGATGGGCCTGTGGATGGCGGTTTCTTGGCTGTTATCGAAATGACCATTGAAATGCTGTTAGGTGATTTGACGAAATTTGCAAGGAATGTTTTGATTTCCAGTGACTTGGAGGAGACTGCTGTTTGATGGACTAGGACAGGTGAGGCCTTAGTTACAGGCTAACCAAAAGCTGTTATTATCAATATAACTCATAGCGCAATGCACACTGTAGGAAATAAAGAACAACGTGTGTAGTCATGCTCTTATTTTAACGTTGGTTTTTAAGGCTGGTGGGTACGAGGTCAGGGCATAAAACTTTTGAAGGGGAGCCAGGACATCTAGGAAAAAAGCATCGTTGTGGTGAGTATAGGAAATGCAAGTCGTGAGAAATTTAAACAGAGTTCAGCCACAAGGGATTCTCCTACATCCTTAACAAACAAAAACTCCTACTGGAAGAAGCTCATTGGGGGAAAATGGGGTTACACATTGATTATACCCATGGATTCTTCAGCTATCTCCGCCCCTGACAATGTGTACTACGAGCTAGCATGAGCCACGCGGTAATTCATGTGACCTTTGCTATGACTCATGGCATTTAACCAAAGCATCATGAAGGCAGCTCACTGCAGACTTGCAGACATGGGTAGAAGGTATTGCCGGGGTGGGGGGGGAGGGGGAAGGTTCCTTTGAAGACAAAATTCCTTCTAAAATCCGGACATAACGTAAACCATGTGGAATGTGTTGGTAGGCTATGACCAATTCCACATTACATAGGAAATACATTATTGAGGATTGTCAACCCTGCTTGGGAATTTTTCCGAATGCTTGGGATTTACACTTTACCTGAATCCAGAAATTATAATCCTGATCCAGAATTACAATTTCAGTTTGGGTAGGAGGGGAAAGCCGGCTCTAGTGCTTGATTTTGAAACCCACTCTCGTACTTTTTATGATACCCACATGTATGTTCTCGTCTGAGATCCTCAAATCACTCCAGATGTGATAAATGTCTCATTGTCTCCCAGATGAGTTGACTAAAGACTACTCACCTAAAGGGAACCACAGAGAAGGAGAGAAATGGGAGCAATCACAGACAACATTCAGCTGATGTATAGAAGTTAAAAATTATGGGAGTCGTTGCATTAAGTTCCTTATTTTCAACTTATTCTAAGAATTTTTTGACTGACCAGATTATCCCATCACTCTGGACGCATTTAGAATGTGATAAAGTCTTAGTGAGCATTAGTGAGGGACTTTATTAAACTGAATTCTTACACCTTTCCCTTCCCTCCAGGTCCATGTCTCTTTGCTTTCAAATATATCTTCTGCTCCTTGGCAGCTAAACCAAAAGGGGATCATGCATCGCTCAACATGGGCTTGGGTGAGAATCCAGCATCGTGAGACATCCGCACAGCTCGCTGAGAGTAAGGGAATCCTGAATTTAAAGTAGATGGTGGCGGGAGTCCCAGGTGGAAATGCAGACAAGAGAAGGAGCGGAACGGTGATGGAAATCGGCAGACGGCAGAGGAAAGAGGGCAGGTGAGACATTTAGAGGTGAGACGCGAAGCTGGGCAGAACGTGGAGTCGCATGAAAGGCAGAGGGGAAGCTCTGGGGCCTGTTTCCGGGGAGGTGCAGGCTTGGAGTACACAGTCCTGCTGGGAGCATCTCGTGTGCCAGCCAGCTGGGAGGGGGGTCTGCCTTCGTAGGAGTTCAGGAGCCTGGGTGCTGCCCGACGGGAGACGCCATGAAAGCTGATGCTTTGGAGAAGGAGATGAGACCCACGGGAGCCGCGTGATGCAGCGGAGAACAACGTGTCGCCTCCCTGCCATCTCCTGCTCATGCCAACTGCAACCTTCAGGGAGCTCCAGACGGGACACGGCACATTAGGGGCAACCCATTTCCGTCCTCCTTTCTTACACGATGCTAAGATCCCCGAATTCCCTACGAGTAGGAAGCTCCGGCCCAGTGAAGTACCTCCTTTCTTGGGTTCCTTCCGTTCCTCTTTTTGGGGGCTCATTGTCTCCTCCCACTGCCATCAACGCTTCCGCATATTTTCCTCCCCACTCCCCATCCTCCCAAAAACACTCACAGGCAACTCTCTAACTGTGGTCAGATTCAACGAGAGGCCCAGGAGGACCCGTGTCCCTTCAAGAGTTCCAGGAGGGTGTAACTGTGCTTGGGGGACCAGGTGGTGGGAGACAGACCTGAAGGGGTGTTCCTAAATGAGCTGGCAATTCGAGGAGAACGTCGAGGACCGGGCCGACGACGGACACTTTGGGTAACTCGGCATTAAGAAGGGTGGTGGCCACTGTGCCTGGGAATGCGGCAAAAATGATGCTTGGGAGAACAAATGGATCATTCAAGACAAGCCCACACTATCGGAACATCTGCCTGTCTCTCTCTCAGTCAATCATTTTTGTTTCGAAGCCACCAAAAGGATAAAATCGACCCTCGTTGCCAGGATAAATAGCAAGAGGAAAAACACGGGTTCTGCCCCGAGTCTTCTCATTCCTTTAACCAAATAGCGTGACCAAACATGGGCAGGCAGGTTCCATAGAAAGTAACCTCGCAGGCTGATCCGATCATGAATCCGTCACTGGGCCGGCCTTGGCGGAGGTCATGCTTCAGTCACGTCATGTTTTTAGAGGAAGGTTTTAAGCTGGTCCTGCCCTGTGTTCTTGGGCCTGTCGCGAAGCACACCTGTGCAACATCACAGGTACTGCACCTCAGAGGGGGTCCTCGCCCTGAACAGGGCACATAATTGTATCAACTGCCTTGTCATCCAGTCCTCACCTTGCTTTCTCCCACCTCCATGGAACCTTCCTTATGTTCCCTCCTTCATTCCAAACCCACTCTGGTTTTGTTTGTTTTTTTTTTTAAGCTGCAAAACTGTTTTTCTCTGGAGCATTTGCAATGTTGCTCCCCGGCATCTTTTGCCTGTTTGGCTCAAACAAACTCTCACGGCAGTTCTCCACGGGGTTCAGCGGGTCTGATGCTGACAACGGAATCCCGCGCAGACGGTGATTTTCCCCGAACACTCCGTCGCATGTCCCGTCTTCGTTTTCCAAGCAGGTATGTCTGCCTGTGCGCCAGAGTTTCCCCATAAATCCATTCCCGCTCTTAAGTGAGGAAGGTTCTGGAGGCGGTCCGAGGGGAGCTTTGTTTTCCTGTTGTGCGTCTGCGTTCCTGCCCACGACGGTTCCCGGAAACTCCGGGGCATTCTCAGCCACTGAAATTCCACCTCCAAGTGTTTCTGGCCTCACAGCTGAAGCGCATCCCCGCGAAGGAAATGCACGACGTCTCTGCGCTTTGGTTCGGCTTCTTCGAATCCACGTGAAACCTGAGCTCAGAGAGGGGAGACGCGGCCCACACCCCGCGAGGGGCGCTCAGGGAGCTCCCAGACGCGGTGTCTCTCCCTTTCTTCCCGTCTGAGTTTGCAGCGGTCTGTTTCTTTCTAATAATAAAGAGACTATTGACAGACTTTAAAAACAGAACAACAACAACAAAAGACTACATTTGGAATCCAGGCCGGGTTTAGATGTTACAGGAAGATCGCAAAGTGCCTGAGCGGACGGCCCGTTTTAATGCCATTGAAGGAATCGTTCCTGACAAACGTCTCCTTGGTTTGTGCTGGAAGCAAGTCCGTCAGCTCAGCCCACTCCAAGCAGCGGGTCAGCACCCTCGGGGGGGGGGGGGGGCAAAAGGATCCTCCGATGGACACGCACCTCTGTCCTCGGACCTCGTCCACCCCCAGTACGGGGGTGACTCCCTTGCAAAGTCTCTCAGGCTGCTTTTGCTGATACAGCTCCATCCCTTCTAGTGCCTTGGATCTCAATCATCGAGGTCTCGGGTGCCACCTGACTGGTCCCCTCTGGGAGGCGATGACCCCCTAGGAATCCATGAGCTCGGGGTGGAGCCGAGCAGACTCCAGGCTTCCGAGGGGGGCTCCCATCAGTGCCCCCAGTGCATTCCCTGGCCACAGGGCACGCCTCATGGAGGCCCCTCAGAAACTTCTCTCAAGATGTTTTCTCCCTCACAGGCACTTGTGCGGTGTAAGGATAGGACATTCCAGAATTCTGCAGCCACAGATGAGATCTATCCAGAGCAACCTAAAACTGTAGGGCACCCCCCAAAAGTAGGATGACTCACAAAGCTGAGAAACAGTCAGGGATGTAGCCCAAAAAAGTCTGTGGGTGCTACAGGAGGCAATACATCCCTCAGAAGAGAGTGTGTGTGTGTATGAGAGAGAGAGAGTGAGTGGACACAACCACGTGAAACAGGCCCCCTGTCCCGTGCAGAAGAATCCGCAAACACCCTAAAGATGCCTTCTCCTTATGTCCACCAACTCTGTACTTTGTCTGTCACCCGCTCAGCCGCCACCTGTCTGTTCCAACAGGTTTTCCCACCTTCATCCTGAAGGGACACCAGGAACCAAAACAGGTTATGTCTCCTCGTTCTATTTCGTCATGAAAGACTCATCTGTCTCGGTGTCAAAATGTATCCGTGAAATGGGCACAGGACTTCGGAAATTTGGGGCTCCGTTAGAGAGGGGTTCACGGGGACAGGCACCTCCCAGACGATCAGTTTTCTACCCTCGACTCCAACGAGGACCCAGCGGCCGAATGCAGTCCATCGCCCCCATTGCAGGCAGAGTGGAGCAATGGTCTCTATTTCGCTGATTGTCTGTGGCACCTGTCATGTGACCACGATCAGGAGTGAGGTCTACCTGCCCGATGAACCTGAATTCTTTACCGTTGGGCCCTGAGACAACACGACCCCCTAGCGCAGAGATTCTTAACCTTGGCTGCCATCACTAGGTGAGATTTCATAAAATGTTAACCTCCGAGTCCCATTTATCAGAGACTCTGACTCCATTGGCCTGGGAGTCAGCGGGGGGCATGGAGTTTTCGAAGCTGCCCCCAGTGATTCTCATGCACGAAGGCGGCCCTCTGGTCTGCCGCTGCCTGTCTGGGGACCAGACAGCCCCCTTGTTTCTTCCAAGGAGCTGGAGCAGGATGCGGAACATGTGACAGAGATTTCTTGGACGTGGATAGGAACTTTGCCTTCTCTGTAGGAAGCAAATGGATCCCGTAGGGGAAGCAGCCTACAGCAAGGGTTGTCAATGAAGAGTGATTATTTTTTTTCTACAAAGGGAAGCTCAGCAATGTCTGAGACACCAGGAGAGTTTGCTCCTGGCATGCAATGGAGGCCAGACAGGTTACTAAATATTCTATAATGCACAAGACAACACCCCCACATCAAGGAATTACATGCTCGAAAATGTCCACACTCTGAGATTCGCAAGCCCTAGCAGACTCGGGGGAGATCTTGCCCACCGTTACAATTACACAGGTCGATCTCCTCAATGCTTCCACCTGTTCTTCTCTGAGTGATGCCTACAAGGTATGCTTGGCTTGGTTAGACAGGTAAGACCAACGTGTGATAGAAACAGAGCAATATGTGGGCAGGTAAAATCACTATGAAGGCTCAGGAGAAACTGACTGAGAAGGGCCTCTCTCCAGATTCCAGAAGTTCTCTGGACGTTTCTTACCTAGGTCGGCATTTGTCAGCCTCAGCACAACTAACATTTGGCGCCGGGTGACTCTCTGCAGGGAGCTCTCCTGTGCATTTTGGGGTGCTGAGCAGCATCCCTGGGCTCTACCCGCAAGGTAACAATGGTACCCCCGCCCCCAAGTAGGGGTGACAATCAACAATGTCCCCCAGATGTTGACAATTGTCCTATGAGAAGCAGGATCATTCTTGACTGAGAACCAGTGTGAGATAAATGATAGGTAGGTAGGTAGGTAGGTATATAGATGGAGAGATAGATGGATGGCCAGGTGGACGACAAATATAAAGATAATACAGGTAAAGATGATGGATGGATGGATGGATAGAAACGAAACAGGTAAATAATAGATCAGAGAAGATCATAGATAGACGACAGATGTAAAGAAGAGAGAGATGAATATGGATGGACGGATGGACGGATGGACGGATGGACGGATGGACGGATGGACGGATGGTAGAAAGATAGATACACACACACATAGACAGACAAATACAGACACGAAGATGGTTAACAGATAAGTAGATCATGCAGACACAGATGACAGGTAGTGATGAAGATCAATGGGGGGTCGGATGCAGAGATGATAGATGGGTAGATAAATAATAGATCACAGAGGCATGATACCTACAGAGATGACGGACGTGCAGACGAACAGACGGATGGCATCCGTCACGCCGAGGCAAGACCTCTCAACCTCAGCGCTGCTGACGAGCGAAGCTCCATCCTTTTGTGACGCCGTGAGTCTCGAGCGCTGGGAGGTGTTGAGCAGCACTGCTGGCCTCCAGTCACCAGGGGCCAGCGGTGCACACGTGTGTGAGTCGTGACCACCGACTCTCTCTGCGGATGTCGCCCGGCACCCCTGGGGACAGAGCCAGGCAGCGTTCGCTCTGGAAGGAAAAGGCCTCTGGGACCCGCTGGGAACTGTTTTCTGTTCTCCAAGGCCAGTACCGTCAGCGTTCAATGCTCTGCATTCTTCTAGGATGTAGACGAGTCTGGAGGGTCCAGGCGGTGTGGCCCCCTCACTGGGCTCCCTTATTTCCATCCCTGAGGGGTTCACACCATCACCCTGCTTTTGCCGTTCTCCTCCCCAGGCATGTGTTCTCCAGTTTATGCTACTGTGGCTGCAGTGGACGCTGGTTCTGCAAAGAGGCGGGCACCTCCCCCACGTGAAAGCAGCAATGCGTCCCTGGGCTCCCAGAGAGAAACACTGGAGTCTAACTTTATTCACTGCTCGTGTGCGCTTGTGCATGCTCAGACTTGCTTGCTTGGTACAGAGAGGGTATCACCGCCCCTCCAGGCCAGCCTCATTCGGACGGTGAGAGGCCAGCTCCGGCAAATGCTTGGTGCTGCCAATGCAGGGAGCAATATGACCTCCCCCCACCCCCGCCCAGGTTACGGGACAGGACAGACGGCATCGCAATGAGCTGGGAGATATGTCAGCAGCTCACCACGGGGTGCAACTCCAGTACAATCGGAGCCAGAAGCGCCATCTGCCCGTGGCAAGACTAGGGCTCTCTCCAGCCACCGACAGCAGCCACGCGTGCCAGCAGCTCCCAGGAATTCCTGGAACACAGACAGAAAGACCTGGGGCAGCAGCAGACTGGGGCTTGGAAACCTGGCCCCTCGGCTCCCCTTCCTGGAAGGCAGGTCAGCTCCCCACCCCCACCTCAGAACGCAGAAATCACTGACAAAGGGGATGTCGCAGGAGGAAATTATAAAGGCAGGATTTCTCCGGAAGGGACCCTATCAAGTCTTACACTGGGCTAAAAGAACAGCCTTGTACTTGTCTCCTTGTGAAGCCAATTTCACGTGCCTGTTCCAGGTTTGAGAAAGTTACACAGTGACATACAGGCAATTATAAAAGCATTTCCATACGAATCAACGTCAAGCAACCGTTAATCTTCTTAGGTTTCCTTTCTCCAATGGGATGGCATGAAAAACGCCCTAAGTGTCCTAGCTGACTCTCCAAAAATTGGCACGCTCCGTTGTTGTAAAGGAGATGAAGAGGCTAGTCAAGACGCATTGTACGTTTGATTTTCAGTTCTCCAAAAATCCCCGCTGAGATAAAAATATGGAAGTACTAAAATCGTCATTTGAAAACACAGTTTGGGGGGAGGTGGGGGGTCACTGAAAATGAAACAAAAATCTCAACTGTTTTCTGAGAGACAGGAACAGGAAGTGAGTTGCCGAAATCCAAAGGCAAGAAAAAATTCTTTATGTACAGTGTTGTCAAACTTTCAAGGCCATGTTCAATGCTCATACAACATTACATGGTAGTAAAGCTTATTTTCTCCTGTGTAGTAAATAAAACCAAAATGAATAGAAGTTCTCCTATTTTTTCGTACTTCCGTGGATCTTTTTTTGTTCCCTGGGAACACTCTTACTTATAAGCTACGCACCCAGAAGGCTCTGTCAGAGAAGGCAGCCACCCACCGCAATCATGAAGGGTGCCTCTCCGTGGCCAAGAAAAATGATCCCAACCCCAAACACTCCCAACCTCAGGGCCTTCTGCTGATGGAGGAACCCAAAGACGGGGGCATCTTACTCCCTCAGACTCAATAACAAAGCACGGAACTGCCTCAGATCTGTAGTCTTGCCAGACTCGTACCTTTCTCTCCAACAAAACATGTTCCCGTTCACCCCAGTGCCAGACACTGGACGATGTTCCATAATGAACATATCGGTGGTTATTCTCAGTGCACTGCTTGGCCACCATCAAGAAAGGAACAGAGCCCTGTCTCGGTGGATTGAGCATTGGCTTGTCGAAGGGTCACCAGTTCGATTCCCAGGCAAGGCACATGCCTGGGTTGCAGGCCAGGTCCCCAGTTGGGTTGTGCTAGAGGCAGCCAATCGGTGTTTCTATATCATGCATCAATGTTTCTCTCCTGCTTTTTGTCTCTCCCTTCCCCTCTCCCTAAAAATAAATAAATAAAATCTTTTTTTTTTTAAAGGACCACAGAAAGCAAGAACCCAACCATGCCTCCTGTCTCTGAACTCAGCCAAAAATCCCTCTGGTATTGGGATTCATGGCATCTCTCCCATGGTGCCTCCAAGGGTGGCCTGAGAACCCTGTGCTTGTGGTCAGCTGACTTGCTGGTGAAACCCGTGGATTCCGGAGTCCACCCCTGCCTGATGGGTCTCTGGGCTTTGAGCGGGCCCCACAAATTGATATTCCAACAGGGCCCCCAGGGGACTGGGAAAATCTGGATGTGATGGAGCCGTTGGCGACTGAGGTTCAGACAGGAAACAGCTCGTGTCTCCAAAGCCTATCTCAGAAGCCTTATGGCCCATGGCCTCTTCCAGTGAGCTCCGTTCTCCTCATCCTTTATCTCCTCTCAGATACTCTGTATGTCTGCACATTCTGCACTTTCAGCGAATGCTCCATGCTCAACCCATGGAAATGGTACCCTCTGGGTTCGGGTCGACCAGATGTTCCTGCTGACTCCTAACCTCAACTCCTCCATCACTGTTTCAATCAACCATTGTCCTCCTCCACCAAATTTCTCCATCTCCTCCTGCGTCCGCTGCAGGCAGACCTGCTTCTGCGTTTGATCAGATCCCCTCCGGCTGCCCTGGCTTGTCTGTTCCAGCAGGGCCCCCCTCACGTCATGGGTCACTGTCCCCTCAAGGGGTGCTCTGTTTAAGTCAGGTGTTCTGTGTTGGTTGTTGGTGCTGAGTCTGAAGATCAGAGGTGGAGCACCGGTTGAAACGATGGGTAATATGATCGGGGGTGTTACCTACCTGACAAACAGCCTCCTCTTACTGCTGTGGTCCTGGTTCAAGTTCAAGGAGAACGACTGAGCGACGTTTGTCAGTCAAACTTCTCCCTTATCTCAGTTTCCAAAACTGTCCTCTGTACAAATACCCCACAGCCCTTTGAATATGTACATTTACAGGCTGAGTTACGGTCCAGCCTCCGTCCCTGTAAGCTACTTGCCAACACATACGCCGACCAGGTAATGTTTAATGATTTTTGTCATCTATATATTGAGTCCCAGGTAGGCACATGGCTATCATCTTGTAAGTCATGGATGGTTAATAGCTTCAAAAACAAATTACCTTCCATGGACAAAGGCATGGAGCAAGAAGGCAGATTCGTAGTTGCCAGGGGCTTGGAGAGCAGGAGGCAGGGTGAGTATTAATGGGTGTGGGGTCTCCTTTGGGGGAGATGAAGACAATTTGAAACTAGACAGGGGTGATGGTTGTACAACATCGTGTGTGGACTCAATACCACTGAAATGTGCACTTGAAAATGGTTAATGGCATATTCTGTGCATTTTACTTTGATTTAAAAAAAGGAAAAGAATTTGCTTTCTGAAATCCCTGTGTTGGGCAGAACTCGTATTAAAAGAAGCAGGTATTAAACATAAAGTCATCATCATTTTCTTTGCCATATTTCTCCTGACCCTATCCATGAGTCATACGGAATTTCAATATGCTCTGGGTAAGGGGCAGCCCCAACAACAGACCCCCAAACAGTGGGTCTTGAGGCGTAGCCAAGATTTCCATCTGCCACGCTGGCAAACAGGCCAGTTGTGGGCAAACAGCCCAACGTCTGGCTGAGTGAGAAGGCCGTGCCCCATGCCAACGAAAGCTGCCACGTGAATGAAAATGAACGGTGCAAGGCCCAGCACCATTTGGGTTTCCAACAGCAAGCTTCAGCGGTGGGGCGGCTTCTGCCTAGATTAAAATTTTAAAACAGATGAAAGACAAAAACGATCGAGAGAACGGAAGATGAGTGCTTGCCGGGACTCCTGGGGAGGGAGGGCAGGACTCGAAGTGGAGGTGAAGGGAATGGATTTTTAGGACAAGGAAATTTTATTCTGTATGGGCCCTGGCTGGGCAGCTCAGTGGGTTAGAGCACCCTTCCGCTAGGCCAGTATTGTGAACTTGATCCCCCGTCAGGGCACATACAAGAAAAAAAACAATGAATGCATCAGTAAGTAGAACACCAAATTGATCTCTCTCTCTCTCTCTCTCTCTCTCTCTCTCTCTCTCTCTCTCTGTCTTTCTAAAATCAGTATAAATACATTTTTTTTAAAAAAATCAAATGATTCTGTGTGATGCTGGGACGGTGGATAGATCTCATCATCCATTCCTCAGAACCCACAGGCTATACAGTACAAACAGTGACCTCCCGTGTGAACCATGCACTTGACTTACTAATAACGGAGCAGTTTTGGCCTGTCAGTGACCAAACAAGATGTTAAACCCAGAGGAAACTGTGCCTGTGGAAGACAAAAGATGATTGTTTTTTGACAGTTCCTCGCCATGTTGAAAGTGCTGGATGTATTCATTCACTCCAGGGACGTGGACCGAAATCTCTCTGGTCCTGGGCTCTCTCTGCTTCCATTCCGGCAGCTCTCTGGAAAGGAAGCATGATCCCCGTGTCCTGCCCTGCACTTCCAGATTGCAATTATATTATACGCACCTCTCTTCATCTTCGGCGGCCTTGCCGAGCCCTGGGAGTAGAAGAACCATGTCGGTCTACACCGCTGGACAACACACTCTTTCCTAAAGCGTCAGAAGGCAAACGCAGACCCCCCCCTGGGCAGGACGGGCTCCTTGGTTTGGAAGCATCCGGAAGTGGGCACCCCATGAAGTGCTTTCAACGGGCGGAAGAGGAACGCTTCGGGGCATCCTTCTGTCTGATGCGCTCAGGGCGCCTTCAGCTCCGGAGACAAAGCCAGAGGCAGGCTCCCACAGGCATGGACCCCGGGCGGTCCAGGCTAGGGGACGGGCCATAGAAAGAAGGAAAGAAAAGTCTTCACTGGAAGGAGCTGATAAAAGCCAGCTCGACAGGATGTGGTCAGTGGCTGAGCTGCGAGAAAACAAGAAGAAAAGCAAAGATCGCTTCTGATTAGGGTGTGAGCGGACGGAACAGAAGGGAGACCTCCTTTTTCAAACCCGAAGAAGGGGAACCGCCAGATTGGGTTGGGCTGCAGGCGGGGGCGGGGTGGGGGGGAGCGTAGAAAGGAATCCCCGTTTTTATTTTTAGCCTAGCAGGGGTGTCCAGCCTCTTGGCATCCCTGGGCCACGCTGGAAGAGGAAGGCTTGCCTTGGGGTACACATGAAATACACAAACGCTAACGAAAGCTGACGGGCAAAAAAAAATGGTTCTAAGTAAATGTACGATTTTGCGTTGGGTTGCATTCCTAGTTAAGGATCTTAACTCCTTATCGCTGAGCAACCCAGGGCTCCCAGGTTTGTCAGAATTATTCACCAAGTTAGAGGCTGCTGTCCACTGCCCGGTCACCCTGCATCTGTGGCCTCTCACCCCTCCGCCCCCCTGGGCCCCTCTGCTGACCAGGACCATGTGGCTCTGCAGGGTCTGGGCCACTTGTTCCCTGAGGCGGCTGAGAACAAGCGAGAAGGTGCTGGGCATCTTTTAAGGCTGCCGAACCAGCATGGTGCCTGAATTCTCTCCCAGGACATGCTGAAGCCTTCCCAAGATGAGTGGGGTGGAACCCAGGCTGCCGAGAAAGCCCCCTCAGCTCGAGAGAAGAACCTGACCCAGGCCCTGGTTGGAACTGCCGGCCCCGGCTCTGCCTGCAAAGCCCCTCAGCTCCCTGACTCCCTGCAGAAGCTCGTCCGGGGTGAGCAGGTGGAGCTCACCGGGAAGACGGCCCACACCTGGCTCACCTCCTAGGCCGGCGGCCCCCACGCTGGGCTGGGTGAGTATGTCTTCACAAGCCTCCCCCTCAAGCACGACCACCAGCCAGCCTATGGAGCCCAGAGGCCTTTGAGGGCCTCCCTGCACCCCCTCATGTCTGGCTTTTGTCTGAGCCTCCCCCTGCAAGCACTGGGCATCATTTTCACCACCCCGCAGCCTCTCCCGTGCGTTGGACCGAATGGACACAGTAAAGCTTTGTAGAGCAAATTACCATCATATAATCATTAATAAATATTAATACAGGAACAAACTCCGTGTTTTACACACGGTCAGCTGTAAACCTGCTTGTGCATAGTATCCAACACAGGTTTACAAGGACGTAGTAAGACATAAGGAAGCTCACTTCAAGATCCTGTTGTGTTTGAGGACCATTGACCTGTTCGGGGTCAAGGATTCTCATGCTGCACCGAGACCAGACGGCATTCCTCATCTGGGCCCTCAGTTGAATTTTGTGTTATTTTATTTAAAAAAAAAAACTACAGGAGATGCCGATAAGATGGACAACACATCGTTGTCATCGAAAAGAAAACAGGATTGTTTTTGCCCGGTGGTTTTCATCTTTTGCCCCGTTGGCCTAAGGTTGTGTGGTGTCTTCAACTGGGTAGGGAGGACTTGTTACGTGCTGTGAATAGTCGTCTCATAGTTGGCTCCTCATAGCAGATACGTTCTCCCCAAGTCCGTCTCGAGTTTCCACTCTCTGACTGGAGTCTTGAGGCAAACGAGTTCTTAATTTCCATGTAAAAAGAGTGCGTCCATATTTTCCTTCCTACTTTCTGCTGTTGCTCGGTGAACAAAGGCTGTTCCTTGGTGAACAAAGGCTGTTCCTTCACAAGGCCCTAAATACATTTGCTTGCTTCCCTTCCCTTCCCTTGCCTTTCTTGGATCTGGCCACCTCATCTTGATCGGTTCGGTCACTGTGGATAAACAGCTGTCCCGGAGACCTGACTATTGACCCAGAGAACAGGTCACTCTTTTCCCACACATCCGTCATACGGCAGCCTGTCTTCTGTGGACCATTTTCAGGCTTTCTCAAAGTCAACCCGAAGCCTCCGGGGATGGTCTCTACCTTATTTTTCCTCCTCAAATCTATTGTCGCAGTATTGGCTTGTTGCATGTAAGCTTTTCTCGAGGCTGGCTCCTTCCAAAGCACCGCAGGAGCTAGGATTAAGGGGTGAAAATATCACGAAGAAGAGAGAGGGAGAGAGAGAGAGAGAGATCCTCTATATGATTTCTCTGTATGAAACTACATCATACCTCTGTAGGAATCTTTATGCTACTGCATTTTTCAAACTTTGAATATAACATCTTTCTTGAATGTTCTTTGGGTACATCTGTCAATGGGACACAGAAGTTGGTTCCTTTAATCATGCTTGTGTCTCCTTTAGGAAAGCAATTCTAGGGCCCTTATTTTTTTGTTGTTGTTATTGTAACTATTTTTGTTATATTTTAAAATATGTTTGTGTGGATGTATCGCAATGGCGCTGACTTTAACGATTTTGTAAATGTCAATTTGCTAAATTCTTATTACTTCTCTGTTTTATTTATAAATTGTTTGGGTTTTTTTGTTGTTGTTGTTGTTCATATGGTTATAGTAAATACTATCAGCAAATAATATGATTAGTTTTCTTTACAATTCTTCTACATTTTGGTCTTTCATGGTGGACCTGTATGGGCTACAACAGCCAAGACTATGGTGGTTAGAGATGATGATAATAGTTCATCTTAAATTCCCCTTGATTTTAAAGAGACTGCTTTCAAAATGTCGCCCCTCAGTATGCTGTGCAAAAGGTTCTTTGTATTAAGACTAGTAGATTAAGGAAATTTCGATTTTCTCTGGGTGTGCTCCATCATGAACAAATATGTTCCGTTTTATTATTTCCTGAATCAATGGATTCGAGAAGTGTGCTTTATTTTGGTTCGTTCTATCAATACGTTGATAGTTCATGTATCATCCTAACTTCATGATGAACCTACCAAATGGACCTAACGCTTTACGTAATTTATTTTGCAAATATTTTGGAATTTGGAACTTTTAGTCACAAAGAGCGAGTTTATTCTGTAGCTTTCTTTATTGGATTTAGGGATAAAAATATCACTGGCCTCCTAAATAGTTTAGGAGCCTTGCCTGGAGAAATTTAGATAACGCTGGAATTTTTAGCTACCTTCTGAAACTCCCGAGCCTAGCCTGTTCTTGACGGGAAGCTTTTTAGTCACTAATTCAATCAATTAAATTTCTATACCACCGTTCAGGTCTTAGAAATGTACTTCTGTCAGTCTTGGTAACACAATTGTTCTATGAGTGAGTAGATTGTGCCCACATTTGTAAATGTTCTGGGACTGGAATTCACACTATTAAACTATTTTCTTCACAAACACAGCTGCCTTGAAGTTCTATCTCTTATTTCCTTTTCATGTGACATCCACGGGCGCATTTTCTAGTCATGTTCAATCGTACTAGAGTTTTGTTTCTATCGTATTTCTATCTTGTTTGTTTGTATTTCTACCACTGTTGCTATTTTGCTTAGAGTCTTTCCAACTTTCTTACAAATGCAAATGTAATCCGAAAGTGAATTGAAAGGTAAAAATTGAAATAAAGTTGACTGGAAAATATTAAAATTAAAGTAACATGTGCTCAAAATAAGATTCAAAGTTATGCTGATTTTATTAAAATTAAACTTCATTTTAAGTTAAAAATAATTTTAAAAAAATAGTAAAATGCTTTGTCATTTTTGACTGCATTGATCCTGTCTCTGTTTTATTTTGTTTTCTTTTTCTTTTTGTCCATAAACTCGTCTTGGGATGCTGAACACACAATACGACATGCAGATGATGTTTTATAGAATGGTACCCTGAAACCTGTGTAATTTTATTGACCAATGTCACTGTAATAAGTGCAATAAATAAACAAAGAAAGAAAGTACAAATTTTATAGGCAAACTAACGGTACAGCAACCCTTAAAACGCGAGCGTTCATTTAGTTTTCTAACGTAAGTTCCAACCGCGCGCAAGGCGCGGATGCCCCCCAGTCGTCAGGAGCAGAACTTGCGTAGGTTTTGCGGGGACGCCGGGCTGTCTACGTCCATCAGGGCACCCGGGCACTTCGAGATCAGTGTTTGCCCTGGGTGGCCTGCGTCCCGCAGGAGAATCTGGAAACAAAGGGCACTTGGTTACAGTGTCACGAAATGGTGCTCGGGAGGCGGAAGCGCGGGATACAATGTCTCCAGTCCCTGCGCGAGGCAGAACCCGCGGCCTGCGGCCACATAGGCATCGCCCGAACGCGTCCTGCCAGCCTGGGCCCAAGCCATTTGGAACCGCATGGCTCCGTGAGTCCACACACCACCATCAAGACCAGGCCAGAAACTGCTCCAAACGGGAATTCACACGCATGCCCGTATTTTGCACAAGCCCCCCCCCCCCCAAAAAAAAAAAAAAGACTCACAGAATGTGTGGCATTCTTTCCATCCTTGTCTGGGTGCGCACCGGATGCGGGTATTGATGAGACACCGCGAGGACTGCAGCTGCCCAGGCTCCTTCCCCCTCTCCTGCCCCCGGGGGCTCCTGCTACGCTTTGGACTGAGGCTGCCGCAAGGGTAGGGGGCGGGGTGCGGCCCATCAGCGGACCTGGGAGCGCACCTCGTTCACTCACAAACCATCTCAGGAGGAAGGAAAAGAGCAGATAGTGTCCCCGTGGCAGGGTCTTCTGTGTGGTGTGATCTGTCCCGCCATTAAAAGTTCACGTTGCTGCTCCTTTTGCATTTTGTGTGTGTGTGTGTGTGTTCATTTTGATTTGGTGCAAAAACACTGCGACGATAGAAAAGTGCATACGAACGCAATAGGACTCGGCAGTAAAAGTAATACCATCTCACCATTTGCAACAGCAGAGATGGACCGAGCGGGAATGATGCTCAGCGAGAGAAGCCACACGCCGAAGAGAGCTGAACACCGTCTGATCTCACTCCTAGGTAGAATCCAAAGAACCAAATTAATGAACAAGCACAGCCGAATCGGACTCCTCGACACAGAGAACGCGGGGGGGGGGGTGCGAGAGGGGAAGGCGTTTGGGGGTGCGGAATGCGAAAGGGGAAGGGGTGGATTGCGAGGTACAGGCTGGGAGTCACGGAAAAGTCTCAGGGATACGAAGCTCAGCACAGGGAACAGGGTCAATCACATTGTAATACCCGTGTATGGTACCAGGTGGGCACCCGCCACACCAGGGGCATCGCTTTGCAAAGCACATAAATGTCCAACCACTATCCTGTCCACCGGAAACTCACGTCATGTTCAAATGCCAACCAGAATTACATAAAAAAAGACCAGGAGCCTCTGGCTCCTCATGGCCACTTAGCTGTCCTAGTTAAAAATACATAAAATTTAAACAGTAACCAGTTCAAAAATAAAGAATTCTCATGGTTTCCCTTGCTCATTTTTTCCGGGACGTCTTCATTGAAAGTGGCACCATTAGGGAAGACGCCCAAACCCCACAGATGGTCCAAAATCTGTTATTCTGGGCACCACGCACGGCCAATAATCTTGGAGGGTTTTTTTTTTTTTTTTCCCAAACACCTGAACCCCATTCAAGCCAGACCCCAGAGGCCACAACAAATCCCATCCCTTTTTTTTTTGTTACAAAACCTTTTACTGCAGAATCGGAACCATGTACTTCTGTCATTTAACACCAGCACACTCCAGCACGACCCTGGGACATCTCAGGTGAAATGTTCAAACTAAAACTACAAACTACGACACCTGGGTTACCTATCACCCTACCGACCGCTCTCAGGCAGGCGTTCCTTCTTCCAGACTCCGTACATCTTGGCCCCTTTGTCTGCTGGGTTAGAGCTGCTGGTTGGTATTTTTTGCAATAATGCATATGCGGAAAGTGACTGCATTTCCAGCATTGCGCGGCCAAGTGCTTCCCATAGGCAGTTGAAGTCTTAAAACCTTGGAGCGAGAGACGTGACTCTCTGAGTGTTCCTGAGGAAAGACACAGAACTGTAAAGAGTTGAGTTGCACGTGTAACTTCCAAGCAGGGGAAACACCAGCCAATTGCCACGCAAGGCCCTCCTTGGAGATTGAAACACAGTAACATAAGGAAGCAAAACTGTATCTAACGAAGAGCAGCGAAACTGAACAAACAAAAGCCTTTTTTTTCTTTACAAACCACTATAATAAGAGTATCATTGCTTGGCGAATGCAAAGAAAAAAAAAAAAAAAAAACAGACATTCCTTGCAAAGCATGCGCCGCCGCCCTTGTAGGGCAAATCTGTGATTATATAGTAATTGGGCTTCTAATGGCCTCCCCATTATGCTCTGAATTAGACCGTTGGTGTAATTATAGCAACCGGCTAAATCGGTGTGAAGACCAGGGGACGGTCTGGCAGAGCTGTGTGACGTGGGATGGAGCTAATTGTCTGAAAATGAGAGCTGCTAATCAATCCCCTCCCCCAATCCTTGGGAAATGTGTTTCCAACCGGCTCCTCTTTCAAAACAAAGGAACTGCAGCAAAAGGCATGAGAAATAACAGGATACGTGGGCAGGGAAAGTGAGCTCAGTGGAGTCTTTGCTGGTGGCTATGACATGAGGGGGAGCAAGGGCAGATGGAAGACAGTTTCGAGTGTTTTAAGTGGTTCGTTGGCTAGAAATAGGCAAACTGTCAACAGTTCTGCGACGGACTGAAAAAAGATTATGGGTCCGTGTGCAGATCGCCCGTAGGGTGGGAGATTCTTCGACGAAGTGCCAGTTGGAATAAAGACATCACTCAGAAGAGAAGCAGGAAACCATCAGAATTTTCATCCTTTCTATTTTACTTTATTGTTTACTATTTCGATGGTATTTACTGTGTGCCAGCACAAGGAGCTATGCTTTCGGGTTTTTTAAAAAGGCTGTGGCTGTCTTTGTTTCTAAGGCTATTTGAAGGAAGGACCCATGAATGTCGTTCTTTAATGCACGGGGGACACAGCAGGTACACTTCCGAGTCTCCGTCTTAGGAGGTACATGGACAAGGCGAGGTGTGGCTGCCAGAATTCTAAGACGGCTCTCGGTGGGTCCCGTGGTGGCCCCGATGCTCCTGACCACCCCGAGCCTCACAGTGGGGCCGTACCTGGACACGGGGTCTTTACAGATGAGACCTAGGGAAGGGTCTGGGAGGAGGTCGTC
Source organism: Anoura caudifer (assembly GCA_004027475.1). Taxonomy (NCBI): domain Eukaryota; kingdom Metazoa; phylum Chordata; class Mammalia; order Chiroptera; family Phyllostomidae; genus Anoura; species Anoura caudifer. The sequence continues at coordinate 40,394 of PVKU01007780.1, forward strand.
CTGGGTCAGGGTGGCCCTGCGTCCAATGACAGTGTCCTGAGAAGGGACAGAAGAGGAGAGGCAGACCCAGAGGAGAAGCCACGTGGACACGCAGGCAGACACGGGAGGGACAGGAAGGATCCCCCCCCCCCTCCGGAAGAAGCCCTAGACTATCAGGTGTTTCCCCCATCATACCTGTCCAACCCCAGGCGGCTGCTCTCAGAGAAGCACCCCAACCTCTCACTCTCACGGTTCAGGTGACAAACCTTGGGAGTCTCTGTGAAGAAGCACCCCCCTTTTCATCTCCTCCCTTCTCTGGGGGTCCTCTCCATGCTCAAGATCTCCTGCACAAATGGCTCGATTCTGTCCAATGTGGAAATGCTGATTTCCACCACCCCGCCTCTCAGGGAGGGAGGGAACCTGGGAACCTGCATTTCCAACAAGCCTCCAGGTGGCTCGAATCTGCTGCTGCAGGGCTGAGGACCCAGGATTCTGACAGGTGAGGCTCTGGGGTCGCTCTTCGCCCAGAGCAACAGGAAACCTTCCAACCAGAAACCAAACCTTCAGGCAAATGCTTCGCCGTGTTATGGAGCTGAAACGCGTCCACCCGGGGCCCCAGAGCCGAAAACCGAACAGGGACAATGGACGTGGAGAAACTGGAGTCCCCACAGCTCAGGCCACACACGGACAAGAGCAAAACCTTAGCCAGGGAAGCCCAAATCCTCCATGCGTCGCAAACAGGCTCATTCACAGGCATGAGTAAGGGCTCAAGGTCACCGCCGGTGGATGAGTCAGATGGAAGGAGGGTGCGCGATTTCCTCCGCCGCCTGACCGATTTCTGTCCCCGCAGCCTCCTGTCTGGGGTCTTGCTCCCTGAGCCGGCGAGGCCTTCCAGCCTCCAGAGAAGCTTCGTGTGTGACAACAGTTCCCAGGATGAACTGTTCCCTCAGTCCCCTCAGCAGGGGACAGGCAGAGGAATCCATTCGGTCCGTCTCAGGCTGGGCCTTTCTCTTATCTCCACCTGCATTTGCCCAAAACCTGCTTTCCCGGATTCTGGACGGGGCCGCATTCCTTCCTAATCTCTACCTAGAAATCCGGACGGCCAGCTATGGGGGCCAAAGGTAATTCGCCCCTTCGTCCTTTGCATTTCTCCGGTTGGGCTGCTCCTCGAACCGAGACAAAATTGAGTTGAATTTTATTGATGGGGGTTGGGGGGACCCGAAGAACAGATGCCCAGCGAGGTATTAGGTGCCACGTTCTCTGTCCAATCACCTATTCATAGGCTCCTGGGCACTTGCACTTCTTGGCTACTGTAAATAATGCTGGTCTGAGGATCGGGGTACACACACCTTTCCGAACCAGAGTTTGGGATTTCTTCAGAAGCTGTGGGATGTTTATATATAACGGCGTGCTCCTCAGCCATGCAAAAGATGGAAATTTTACCATTTCTTTAATTAACATTTTTTATTGTTGTCCAAGCACAGTTTTCTGCCTTCCCCCTCCCCCTCGCCACCTCCCTTCCCTGTTTCCCAACCCCCCTAGTTTTTGTCCATGTGTCTTTTATACTTGTTCCTGCAAACCCTCCGACTTTTCCCCTGTAAGGCTGTCCCCTGTCCCCTCTGGTCACACTGTCGGCCTGTTCTCAATTTCGGCCTCTCTGGTTCTATCTTGCTTGCTTGTTCGGGTTGTTGGTTAGATTCCGGTGACATCTCACCATCTGAGACAACGTGGATGGACCCGGGGGTATCAGGCTCAGGGAAAGAAGTCAGACACGGAAAGACAAATGTCATATGATCTCAGTCATGTGTGGAATCGAAAACGCAAGGTAAATGCAGCAGCCAAACACAGACAGACTCGTGGATGGGGAGGGGGATTGGGGAGCTGGGTGGCAAAGGCGAAGGATTCGGAAGCACGGAATGGCAGGTCCAGAAGAGGGAACGGGATGTAAAGCCCAGCACAGAGAATGTCATCGGTAATATTGTGAAAACTACACGCAGTGCCACGTGGGGACTGCAAGTGTGGGTGGGATGGCTTCACACGTTAGCCAAATGCCTAACCCCTCTGCTGCAGACATCAAACTAATAGAATATTGAATATCCACTCTAATTGGGGGGAAAAATAGCGTGAAAACAAAAGAAGCATTTTGGGGTCGTTGAGTTTTACGCGCCTGTCCTCGCTGTCATACTGCCGGGTGCTGTTCGGAACAGAACACGAGGAGGGCGTCACTCGGGAGCTGAGAAGATGGGAGAGTTCGTTCCATGTGCAAAGACCCTGTTTCCGTGGAAGGTCTGCACTGTGAGGCAGTGGAGGTTGCAACCTTCACACGTGGATTTGGGGCAGGGGGGTAGAGGGACACAAGCCAACCCACATCTAAACCTTTGTCAACACGCCCTGGAGAGCAAAAGCAGGAGGGTGCCACATCCATCAACACACCACCTTCTAGAAGCTCCTTCTGTGAAATACCCCCAAACAAACCCCCAAGCCAGTGGCTAGCCGGCTTCGTGCGGTGAGTTATTCCACTTCGGCCTGGGTTAGAATCTCCCGGGGAGCTTGTTAAATACGTCAGCCCCGGCCTGGATCGGAGTCTGTGGCGTCCGAACCCCCTGGGGTGTGGCTATTTTTAACAAGCTCCCAGGTGGTGGCCCACTGGAAACAGTGAGCACCTCCAGCCCTCTGTGGGGGGGCTCCGTCTGCTGGGCTTGCGCAACCCAGGCGGCCCCCACGTTACCCAGAAAGAGGGTTAATTGGGCAAGCAGCCAGAACGTGGTCACACGACCGGGCACAGCACACGGACCAGAACCGCCCAGAACCAGCCCCTTACTTAGCCGACGCCTGGGACCCCAGCCTGCTTTGTAGACAAGAGGGAAACTTTCTCTCAGGACAGACGCATCCAAAATAAACCCAAAGCAGTGAAACGTGAGGATTAAAAACCGCACAGCTGTGAAAACCTGCCATTCGCAGGAGGTGGTGTGACACCCAGTTTCTGCTCCTGTAAACAGCACATGAACTTGGGAACAGCTGCTTGCTGCCAGGCCACACCTCCCACAGGGCCTGAGGTCGACCAGTTGTCTGGACAGCACTTCCTTACTTGTCAGTAACAGGGTGTTCTGAGGGCTGTTGAGTGCACACAAACACACAATTTCTTTACAGCGAGGAGGGCCTCCTTGAACTCTGAACTGCCTCATAATTGTTGGGTTCCCCCAACAATTCATTGCATTCTGGCCCCTTGTCTGTCTCGGCAGATGCCAGAGGTTGAGAACTGTGAGCAAAGGGACTGATTTTGAATCACCGTCCGGGGGTGGGGGCGGGGGGTGCGGTGCCTGTAGCCTCCAGGAAAGCAGGTCGAAGCCCGAATCATTGGCAGGGAATAGCCTACCTGCAGCCTCATCTTCCCCTTTGAAAAATTCCCAGGAAAAGCAAGGTCACCAGGGCTGAGGAGCAGTGCAGACAGGCAAACAGAGGCCTGCTGGACGCCTGCCAAAAACATAGCTGCCGTTTCTGAGCTGCGTCCGGTGGCTCCCGGCATCCTAAACCTGCCTGCAGCCCTGAACCTATATCTGGACACTGGCCCCTGTGGGCATCGTCCCCGTGACAGGCTCATGACAAAGCCTGCCCCAGGCAAGACAGCTGGGAGGAGGGCACTCCCACCGACTTCCAGGCAAGCTCCCTTCCTCGGTGTTGTGGCCCTGGTTTTTCTCGTACCCCCTTTGTCTCAGCGCCCTGCACCTCTCTCCTTGGTGCTTCACGATGGGCTCAGGGTGCCCTGTTGGCCTAATATTCTGGGCCACCCCCAAGTTCACTCGTCTTCACTTCTCTTGGCCACGCCTTCCTGCTGGCTCCGTCTCTCCCTCTTGGTGAACTCTATACCTGTTTGGCCCTTCATCCTCCCAGGACAAAAATGAAGGGAAACAGGCATTGTTTTCATACACACCCCAAGAAGCCCACCTCTCCCAGATGAGAGGAATTAGTCCTACACCCCTGCCCCCAAAAAGCCACAGGTCAGAGCCAGCAGCTGACAGTGACCTCCAAGATGTCTGGTGTCTGTATCACTTCTCGACGTGTCCCTCATCCAATTCTGCGGGAAACACGCCCTGCCAGGAGGTCACAGGAAACCGAAGATCCCCATTCTCTCCAAGCCCGTGTACGCTGCATGATTTCCACTCCTGGGTCCTAATAAACCCAAGAGAAATAGAAACACAACGTCCCTACGAAAAACGTGTCCACACAGGCCCACGGAAACTCCGCTCCCCGTGGCCAGAAGCAGAGGCTGACAAAAGAGGGTTTCACACAAAGGAACCCCGCACGCAGGGTGATGTGATCGCACGCCCCTCACTGGGCAGCTCCTCACTGGGAGTCCCAGCCCAGGCGTGTAGCTTGCACAGTGAAGGGCTGACTCATGGCTGCAGTTGGTGCACCTGGGAAAACACACCTTTGCAACGCCAGGACACCCCTCGCAGGCACCGCTGACCTGACACTCCTGATGCCCCTGCAACGCGATCCCCACCTTGCTTCCTCCCACCCACATGGAACCTTCCTCACCGTCCCTCCTGAGACTCCGACACAGAAGAGGCACCATCGTTCCGAGAAGCATTGTTCTCCACCTGCTGACACCTTGTTCACAGGCGTACCCTTGGTTTGCCCCAGCCTGTGTTTGCAAACAGCGCCCACCGGTGGGGAGGTTTTGATGTCGGCAGGTGCTGGAATCATTGTGGGGGCCACGGGACGTCGGGCTGTGTTGCGTGGGAGCGTGTTCGTGGCCAGGGGCACGGGGTCGGGTGCAGAGGTGGCACCATGCAGCTTCCAAGTGGTGCTGCCCTGTGTGGCTCGCCCTCGTTGCTCCTCTTCGCTGCACGAAAGGATCCTGCCCCCAAATCCCTGCCACCTCTGGGGCTGGCCCCCAGCTGCCCAACGCAAGGACGAGACGTGAGCGGCCCCCCGAAACTTGGAACGCAGCCCCGAGGAAAACTCGAGTGGGCCTGGCTAACATCGGAGTCGACGATCTGCAGACACTTTCTGTACCGCCCTCATTTTCGGAGCAATTCGTTCACCCTGGGGACGTTTTGTGCTGTTTCGTTTTCCTCCTGAGGACACTTGGCGGTGTCTGGGCTCATTGCCATGGTCACGGCGATGGGGGCACGCTGTTCCTGGCACCAGACGGGCTGACCGTCACCCGCAGTGCCCAGGACCCCCCATGTCAGAGAGTCATCAGCCACAGTGTCCGCAGCACTGAGGTCAGAAGATTGCACAGACGCGCAGAGGAGGGTCATCTGTGGGTGAGGGAGCCATCGGCCACCCTTTCCGCTGCTCACTTCTCTGGACTAAGAGCTTACATTTTAGGATCTTCCTGTCCAGAGATAAAATGTCGGTATCGGATGCTCTATCCCTGGCCGGAGAACAAGGACCACATCTGAATCATGCAATGCCTTTGGAACGGAGCTTACAAAAAAACAAACAAAAAAAAAAAAAACTCCACATCTTCATTCCTAAGTCTGTACAATTTAGACTTCAGCTTGATTTGTGCAAAACATTTTGTTCCACTCAAATACCCAATGTAATGTTAAGAAATACATTGGGCTTTGTAAATATGTTTTTGTAATAACATGGGTAAGCAAGTGCATCTCGAGTGAATCGTGAGAGTGGATGGGTTTATGAAAAAACAAATGCTTGCATTTAAGACGTGATTAAAGGGGACTCCAGACCCAGTCGTCTGAGGAAAACTGAGAGGCTGTCAATGCAACCCAGGGTTGAAAGGACACTGGAATTCCCTTCCAGCGTCCTAAATTAAGGAAAAGGGATTCGGTTTAGGGGCTAATTGTACACCCCTAAGGATAACAAGGCTTGTTCCTGTTCCCCCTGTGAAGGAACGTCAGCTTCCATAGCACAGACTTTAATTCGACATTGTTTTCCCGTGGACAAGGACTTTGTCACAGTGGTAAACGTAATAACCATTAGTCACTGGAGAGCTTGTAAACCTCACCTGTCTCCCTGTTCAACTCCAGGGCTAAACAAAGTATCCAAGGGATGTCAATGGCAACATTGTATCATCCATGGAATTTGGAACTGTTTCGTTCCATGTGTTCCGTGTCCCTGGCTGGCAAGGAGCTGCAGGTCAAGAAAAAGCAGATGAGGGAGGCGTGTGGCTCTCCATTTCCGTCTCCGAGTGCCTCGGAGATAAGCAAAGTCATTAGGAACGCCGAGGGCTGCTGACGTCAAGCATGCCAGCGTCCGGGACCTCGACGTACCATCCCGGGGTCTCGCATTCCACGGATGAGATCAGAATTCAACAGCGGGGACATTCCCTTCTCTCTCCGTGCCGGCGTCTTCGCTCAGTCCCGTACGCACACGAATCTGGATGCATTCATGCGGGCTATGGTAGGAATCAGCTCAAAGTGTCTCAGACCTTACAGCACCAAATGGGAGCCTCACACCTATCCTTCTCTTGCTTCAACCCTAATTCTCGGCTTTTTGTACACAGAAAGCCGTTCTGCTGCGCAGGCAGGATTTATGGCAGGGCATCGCCATGTAGGCCAGACGAGTTTTGAGCATTTGAAGTGGCTACCCCCGGAGACAACAGCTGGTGTTGGTTTCCGCATTTAGTTCGGGGGCGTTGCAAGGAATTGTTGAAACCAGCATGAAAGAGCACCCCAGGATGCAGGTTGTCTAACTTCTCAAAGGATGCCGAGCACACACACAGGTGCTTCTCACCTACGCCACGTGGCCGGTCATTCTGCCCACATGGGTGCAAACCAAATAATCTAAAAAAAAGAAAGAAAGAAAGAAAGAAAGAAAGAAAGAAAGAAAGAAAGAAAGAAAGAAAGAAAGAAAGAAAGAAAGAAAAAATCCTAGGCTTTCAGAGTTGGTTCAATTGGGAGAAATGGCCATGTGCCAGTTTTTGTTGGACCCCGTGACACCTGCCTCGGATTTCCGGCTATCCCGTGTTCCCTGCCAGCAGCACCTCAGTTTCCCTGAGCGGAGTCTTTGACGTACCGTAACCAGGCAAACCGGAGAGTTTCCCAAAGCCCGTGGGTCTGAGATCTCTAGGGCCCACCTTGATGGTCACTGGCTTATCGGGTCAGTGGCTTCATCAGACAGATTCCTGCATCCTGGACACCTTTGTAAGGTTTGTTTTAAAGATGAAATGGAGAAAAATCCAGAGTGGTGGTGTTTTCTTTACACGGAAATTCGAGGCGCATTCTAAAGCGCAATTTGGGGTGTCTCCATTTCCGTATCGATGAGTGTGTAATAGATATATCTACATCTGTTATCTATCTCTGGTGTCTGTTTATCTATTTATTTATCCATCGATTATCTGTACACCTATCGTCTATCTGCCAATCTCTGTATGCACCGCAAATAAGCGCAGTGATGTATATAAATGATGCCCGTGATTGGTGTTGAATGCAAAGCCACAGGGGGCAAACACAAGGCCCTCCACCTCCTTTCATCCCGCCGGGCACCTTGTTCGTACCGGGCAGCAGCACCACCGAGCTCTCGCGTAACTGCGAAGGAACAGTTACATTTACTGCAGTCCTAAAATGACCTTCGGCCCTTGGAAGGCCACCCTGAGGCTGCCGTGTCACCCCCTCCCCCACCTCCCCGCAGTGACAATGAGTTTGAGAGCCCTGACGGAAGTCATACATGCTGCGGAGACGATGCGTCTCAACCAGGGCCAACGCTTTCTACCTCCAGGGGACAGGTGCCAACGTCTGGGGACATTGGGGCTGTCACACCTACTAGGCAGGGTGGGCACAGCTCCTGGCCCGTGCTGAGTGGAGCCCGGGAATGCTCGTTAACAACCCACAGGGAAGGGTTAGCTGCCTCCAGCTGCTAACAGTGCCGAGGGCGAGAAGCCCTGAGTTCCACGTCAGAGGCGAAAGGGCCAGCCAGACGCGTCCGATTCCCACCCCAGGGCTGCAAAGGGCTGAGGACGGCCCCTCGAATGCTGGGGGTGGTCAGCTGGGCGCCCACCGGCCTCGGAGTCTGCTGGTCGGCCAGCGGTCAGTGCTTTTGCGCCCAAGCCAGCCTTCACCGCTGCACACCTCACGCCACGCCATCTTCCTGCTGCCCAGCAGGACCCCAGGCCCTACCTGCTGTACCGGCAACGGGCCTAGGAATCCCCTGAACAACCTTGTAACAAAGCTTCCAGTAAATAAATCATGTATGTTTTTTTTTCCAGTGGGTTGCTTTTCTCATGCTGAAACACAAACACAGCTCTCCAGAACCCCCTACCCCTCAAAGCCTGTGCGGTTTACACCAGGAGATTTAATAAAAACACTCAGATGGTTTTTGAGTGAAACCTGAAGCAGGAAGTGTGAGGGTGTGGCTGGGTGTCGGCCTCGGACCAGCCAGGAAGGTGAAACTTTGAGCTCCCCACATGAAGGATTTTCTCAGTTTGCTCATAGGGGACCACAGACCGGGGGTCCTTCCGAGTCAGGCGACTTCAGATGAAGTAGGTCTTGTCCTTCCCTGCCCTGAATAAAAAAAGGTGTGTTGAAGGGCGGGCAGGTGAGTGCATTTTTTATAAATGTCCTGGCCTCTTACCACCATGGGCTCTGTACGAACCCTTCCCCAGGAAGACAGGAACTTGAATTCCTTCCTGTCGAACCTGAGATGGGCTCACGGTGGCCCACGTGGCTTCATGGGCTGGGGCAGATACAAGAAACGACCCCAGATGGGGCAGCTTGAACAGGAGATATTTCTTCCTCCCCGTCCTGGAGGCTGGAGGCTGAGACCCAGGGGTGGGCAGGGCCAGCTGCCCGTGAGGCCTCCCTCCTGGGTGTGTGGACGGCCGTGTGCCCCCTGTGTCCTCACACAGGGTCCCTCTGGGTGTGTCTGTGTCCCCATCTCCTCTTCTTACAACGACCCCAGTCCTGTGGGATCAGGGCCACCCTAGGGAGCTCATTTCAGCTAAATCACTGCTATAAAGACCCATCTCCAAATCCAGCCGCATTCTGAGGTCACCTGCAGCTGCCCCCAGCTCCCCAATCACTCCATTCGATGTCACACCGTGGTGACTGCGCACATGGGACCGGAACCAGCTCAGTAGGAGACCGGCGTCAGTGGGGTTCAACACAACCACTGACCAAGCCTGAAACCAGGTAGAAAAGGAGAGAGAGAAGGCCGTGTGTGTGTTATCTCAACCCCATCAAGCGTGGGGGCCAGGCATCAAGTCCATTTCCAGAACCACTGGGTTCAGGTCTTCCTAGATGAGATTTTCGGGGATGCTTGGTTTGCCCTTTTCACGAGGGGGTGCGGCACCTGGCAGCCATCAGCCCAGAAACATCCACCTCTTCGGCCCCCACAACGCTATGCTGTGTGTGTGAGGGTGTGCTCACAGACATCCCAGCGTCTCCCCCGAAAACTCACAAACACCAACAGCTCCCCCCGCATCAGCACAACACCCCGCAGGCACCTAACAAGCCCAGCTGGGAACATAACAACACGCCACACGGAACGGAAACACGGATGCCTAGTCTGAGAGCTGCTCTGGGTCCGGATTCGACTCTTGTTGGCAGCTCCAGAAGGAGCTCCCAGACCAAGAACATTGGTGGCGAGAGCTGCGAGGGGTGAGCGGAATCTTGAAGCGGCCGTCCTAGCCCAAACGCACAGCCTTCGCTGCCCAGGCTTGCATTCCGGAACATTCCTGCAGCCCGGGGACCCAACCTCCTGCTTTGGGAAGGAGAAAGCCAGCCCACCAGGTTGCTAAGGATACCGCCGATATTTGTGCGCGTGTGTGCTGTTTGGGAAGAATGTGTTCCGCACCCTGGGGCAGGGGGACGTGGAAGCGTCCCCACAATCGAGCGCTCGCATCCCGATATGGCTTGGAATCCCGAGGGACGGAAGAGCGTTCGAGCTGCTGGTGGAGGCCTCAGGAGACAAGGCAGGAGGAAGGGAACGTTCCGAGTCTCCTCGTCCCGAGCATGGAATCTGGGCCCAGCTTCCGCCCCCGCTGACGTCACATAGGGAAGGTCTTCTCTGGGTCGTCAGGATGGGCTCAGCGGAGGGGACAACCGGGTTCCTTGTGGAGGTGGGAAGGGTCCCAAGTCCCCGCCGTGAACACACACATGCACACATGCACGCACACACACAAGTGTTTGAATGATGTCCTTTTGTTCGACCTGGTTTTCTTATCGCGACGACGAGATAACACTAACCACGTAATTCTTCTTGGCATCAAGTGGGCTGTTGTCAAATTGGTTTGGTGACACAGGGGTTTGCTGAAGTTCCAAGACCCTGTCCCCAAGGATGATTGAAGGCGAGTGTGTGTCTGTGCACGCCCACACTATATATGTACCAGCACAAATGTGTGTTGTAATATACATACATGTACACTCTACAGAGCCAGGGATCCCGTTTACCCAGAGCCTTGCTGATTCCTTCATGACAACCCATTACGAATTTTAGCTCTTCCTCGGGACTTTGTTACTTTTTACAGCTTTTGCCAGTTACAGTTCACATCGAATACTATTTGGAGTTCGTTCCAGGTGTTCAGCTTAGTGGTTAGACAGTGGTATACATGACAAAGGGACCCCCCTGACATTCCCGGCCCCCACAGGGCCTGACACGCAGTTATTACAACGGTATCAATGATATTCCCTGTGCTGAGTTTTACCTCCCTGCGGCTACTCCGTGACTGCCAATTTCTACGTCTTGTTCCCTTCCACGGCTTTGTGGTCCAGCCCAAATCGCCCCTTCCCACCCCGTGAAAGGCTGGGTAGGTGAGCAAACCGGTCTGCCCCCACACTGTCCGGCTCATTGGCCGTCTTTGAGAATCTTTCGCAAACCTGAAAAACCCCTGTCCCTCTGCTCCGAACAAGCCCACACGGTTAGACGCAAACGCTCGACCGAAGGGCGGTTCCGTCTGCCTCTACGACGGGATTCATCCCCAAATCTCGGGTTTCGTTCTGTGAGCCTCGGAGATCTCGCACCGCAAAACCTGGCTGCACCGGGAAGGTCTTTTTCTCTTCCTTGCCAGGCTGTGTAGCTTACCTGCCGTACCTGCCCAGAGGCCTTCTCTCCTGGGACACTAAGCAAAACGCGGGACAAGGGATCCCCGATGCTCATGTCGTCCAAAGTGGCACCGCTTACTAGGTAAAGACATGGCTTTGCAGGCGGAGGTGCTGGCCCCGGATGAGCTCGAGCTAAAAACATCGTCAGCTTCTGCTGCTCTGTTCCATGACGTTGACACACCTTTGCGTTCAAGTCCAGGTGTGAGTGGTGGGTACTGGTGTTTGCTTCTCAAGATGACGTACAACTTCTCCCCCCTTTCACAGAACAGGATGGGGGTGTCCAGGGCCCATTTGGAGTATATTTCCACCGTTGTCCGTCTTCATCCAGGACGGTACCCACATTCTAAAGAGTGTCCTAATTCGGGCTTCTTGGCCTAAGTGCACACATACTGGTCACAGGTATCGATGGCCTATGATCGTAGATGGCCACACCTTCCACACCACTCCCACAAAACCACAGCCAACCCCCTTTCCCGCTTCTGTGCCTTCTTCTTCCCAAAGCCATTCTGCATCCTCCTGAGGAATGCTTTAGATGCAAGGACATCTTCCAAGACGCAGCAGAGTCTCGGCATTCCGTGGGGTCTCCGTCTGGGTGGTTGTAGTGACCATGACCGACGACGCATGTACTTTCTGTGACGTTTCATGAATGTTATCCAGACAGATCCATGCAGGTGAAACACGCCCCACGCTGCGGATGGGGGTTCTCTGGGGTTGCTGACAGACTCTTGGACCAATTTCCTCCATCTCGGTTGGTGAAGCTGCTTAAAAATATCAGCTGAATCAGAAATGCATTCAAAGGGGTTCTTGGCTTCCCCTTATCGGCGGGACAGCTTCATTCTTTGGCCGTGTGGCTGGGACCTGCCCTCAAAGCAGAAATCTTTGCTCCCGTACTTTATTTACCCTTCCACCCCAATCGGGAGTCTCACTACCTAGCAGCAAATGCCCCCGGAATTCGCTTCCTGCCGTTCTGAGTAAATCTGCTCTCTCTCAGCTTCCGCTGAACAAACAATGCGCACTTGGAAACAAAGGCAGAGATGCCTGAAAAAACTCCAGGGGACCGAGAACCCCCGCACCCAGCCCCAGCCCCACATCCAGGAGATCCCACATCTTGGAAATCTTGTGCTCTTTCCCGAGAGCAGACCCGGGCATCATCTTTCCCGTCAGCCGAGTGTCCTGCACAGGAAGCCTTCACTTTTCGCTACATTGCTGTTTTTCTTCGCTTTCTCTATCTGAAGGCATCTTGCGGGGAGAACCGTTCCTGTAACTTCAAAAATAAATAAATAGCCCTTCGTGGTGTGAGTTCTTCCCGGGCCGTAATTTTTAGTGCCCCGTGGGTTGGTCTAATGATACCCAAGAGGCTGTGAAAGATGAGTGTGGGGAAATCTCCAACTGCATCTAATAGGACATATGTAGTTTTCTACAATCTTTAGGATGTGTTCGGGGTGGGGGTTTTTTTTGGGGGGGGAGTGTGGTTTTTTTTTTTTTTTTTTTTTTTTTTTTTTTTTTGGCCTTGATCAGCTTCATAAATACAGACTGCATTGTAGGAAAAATTGAATAAGTGATTGTCCTGTGTGTTCACACGTATTTTGAACTTTTCCTGTTTTACACCCTCACCTGAGGATACGTTTATTTGGTTTACAGAGAAAGGAAGGGGTCAGACAGAGAGAGAGAGAGAGAGAGAGAGATCAGTTGCCTCTTGTCTGTGCCCTGACCTTTAGGTCCACAGAACAATGCTCGCACCGACTGAGCTGCCCAGCCAAGGTGAACCTGTTTTTCTTTTTCCTTTTTTTTTTTTCCTTTTTTACTGGAATGTTCCGCAGGCTCCGTGGAGCATGATAGCGCTGTTATCTGTGCGCGTCAGGAAGATTCCTGACCCAACCATCAGGAATGAGTACCCTTTGAACTTGTTTGCTAAGGAGGATGGCATGTCCTCTCTTTTGCCAGCATGCTGGCTGGGCCGCCACTTGCTCCCGGCCCGCTTAACAGAGGCCTGGGTTGCTTGTAGCAACTCGAGACCTACCTTCACGATCCTGGCAGCTCACAAAAATTACTTCATTTAAAAAAAAAAAAAAAGTTTACAAAATGACATCTCCCGTTAAGAAACTCAAATCGAGTTGAAAGGGATCGGATCAAAAGCAAAGTTTCCAAAAAAAAAAAAAAAAAAGCAAACTTTTCATCTACCCATTCAATTCCCCACCCGACTTCACGGTACCCAGAGCAAAGTCCTGGTTTTTAGGATTCACTCGGCATTTTCCATGAAGATCATACTTGGATCACTGACTCGTTTGTGTTTGTCTAGGCCCACCAATAGATCCTGCGTTATAAGTCATCTCTTATCAATACCAGCTTGAGAGTTTTCCACAAATATCCACCTGACAGATAGGCACAACGCTGGCTTACATTTCTCAGTGAGCACACAGCCGTCAGTTACAAAGGTGTGCATCCGGTTTTTTTTTGTTTGTTTGTTTGTTTTTGATTTTTCACAATAGATGATTTCCTGGAGCAGTTGGGCGTCTACGGAAAAGTTAAATTGCAGAGGTTCCCCATGTACGGCTGCTGCCATGCCACCCGGGGTTCTGTCACCCTCCAGGGAGTTGTAACTCCTGCGGTGGGTGGGTGGGTTCCTGGAGCTCGTTCTCAGCTCGGCAGGGAGCACATTCTCTTACCATGGACCAGAGTGGCTGTATATGTCTGCTCCCAGCCGGACAAGGCTTCTGTATTTCGCGCAGAGTTAGAGCTGCCAGATAAAACCCAAGAAACCCATTGCACTTGCATTTCAGGTAAAGCAGAAATATTTCTTTTAATACAGGTGTGTCCTGGAATTTCAGGTAAACTGTGAAGGACTTTTTTTATTTTTATTTTTTTAGTGGAGCTACATCACAAATATGGAATAGGGCACATTTACAGTAAAAGCATTATTCATGCTTACCTAAAATTCAAATCTAACTGGGCATTTAATAGAAGAACATCCAAAAGATTGCTTGGGACGTGTGTATATTAAATTTACGTGAAATTGAAACTCAACTGGGCATTTCGTATAAACATGTCCCAGAGATTAACGAGATATACCAAAATTCAAACTGAGCCTAGCTGAGTTTGGGGCATAGTTATAAGAATTATTGTTTTACTGGAAATTCAGATTCAGCTTCGCCTTCAGCATAATTACATCCCAAATGTTGAACGGGGTGTATCTGTACTAAAACAATTATTTACTTTTATTATTTAACTTTTTAAAAGTATTACCTTTTTGCCCTGACTGGTGTAGCTCAGTGGACGGAGCGTGGGCTACAATGAACCAAATGGTCGCCGGTTCGATTCCCAGTCAGGGCACAGGCCTGGGTTGTGGGCCAGGTCCCCACTACTGGTCTCTCGAGAGGCAACCACACACTGATATTTGTCTCTCTCTCTTTCTTCTTCTCTTCCCCTCTGTCTAAAAATGAATAAATGCAATCTTAAAATAAAATTGTTAACTTTTCAATGGCACTTAGACATTCTGTATTATTAGCTTGAGGTGTTAAGACATTTATATGAGTCCCTAAAACCATGGAAGTTGCTTTTCATCGTCTCTACGTGAAATTCAAATGTCACTCGCATGCTACTATTTTTCCTTGCTCAATCCGACAACCCCGAGGAGAGTTCAAGGCACCGCCCCACCGTGGACGTCCCTTCCCGAGATGTGCGACGCTCACACCTTCCCTCCCGGAAGCTGTTCAAATCCCGCCTCCTCTAGAAGGCAATGCATGGACACGCATACCGACCTACATCTCATATCATCGTAAACGTGCACGCACGTTTGTTGTGAGATATGCAAGAATTGTGCACATACTTACAGATGGTTATATCCACAGTGACTACAGACACTTGTGACATGCTACACCCTCTCCGACTTTGCTCTCTCTTGTTTTCCCTCAAGTCTTTGCCTCCCTGTAAGCGACTCTTGGTGCTGACTGCCCATCACCCTCCGCAGGTGTCCGAGTCCCAGGCCCCGGAGGGTCGGCTTGCTTCTGCCTCACCCCCATGCGCACACTGGGGGTCCCTGGCACAGGGGACGGACGCCGCCAGCACCCCCTTGGGTGGACGCCTGACCCAAGCGAACTTGGGCTGCAAGGGAGAGCTTCTGCAAACACCTGTGCGTACCTGGCCAGCTACCTGGAAGCCATCACTGTGGAGGCCCGACCCATGGGAGCTCAGCCCTGCAGGGGGCCGTGGGGCTGCTGCCAGAGGCTAAGCACCCTGGGTGTGGTGGGCGGGCGCGCCTCGCCCGGGGAGCAGCCATCCCGGGCACGTTAACCCGGGAGCCTGCATCTCAGGGGTGTTGGCGCCGGGCGTCTGGGCCCATCGCTTCCCCTGAGGACCCGCAGGGCCCGGCGCTTAGTCCACCAGCCATACCGCCACCAGCAGCAGCTTCTAAGCCAAGGTCGCAGTTAAAGTGAGCAAAGGCTGGGCCGTGTGGTGAAGGGGAGACGCAGAGAGCAAAGCAGCACCTGCACACGCGTGGTGGGACGGACGGGAGGTGCACGGGTATTTGTCACATCCACCGTGGCCCCGGGAAACGAGCTTCTGTTGTTTTGAGTCACGCAAAGTGCAAATGGCTGAGTTCGCGTGCACGTCTGTGTGCACAGACACCAGAGTCAGGAGCTCTGATTATGTATGTCCGTGGGTGTTTCCATGTCGGGGAGGACACACTCACGTCCCTGTTTATACTTCCTTGTCTGCTGTATACACGTATGTGCACATAGCCACATTGTATCATATTGTGACATTGTATTGTATCGTAATGTGCATTTTGGTATATAGACGTGTGTATCTATCCACACTGTATTATATTGTAATGCTGTGTTGTTCTGTAATATGCATTTTCTATATATATGCATAGATATGTGTCTGCATAAAAAAACTATCATTTTCCTATGTAATATAAGCACAAATATACCTTTCTTAATAGATTCTTGGAAAAGTCTCTGTATCCCAAAATTATCTATATTTTGTCTGTAATTTATGTAATAGAAATGGTGTATTTTATATGCATATAATATAATATCAATAATGCATTTTATATGCAAACTGTATATAGTCTACATAAATTATATGTTATACATCACATACAAATTATATGTGAAATTTATAACTATATAAAGTACATCATTTATATTACATGCAAATTATATGACCTCTGTATAAATTATATGTAATGCAAATTATAATCTGTATATCAAGCATATATTATAAATGATATATATTAAAATTATATTCTATACGGAACTTATGATGGTATTTTTAAAAGTCCGTACTTACATTTAATACCCTGTGGCTTCGTGTTTACATGTACATCTTAACACATGAAAAACTCCTTTGGTATAAAGGGTGAAAAGGCATGGTGCTTGTTAAAAACACGGGCATCCCCGTGTGGCATCAGGTATGGGGTGAGCCGTGTGCTCTGCACCCCATTCACAGACCCCGGGGGCACTCCACAGCTCCCCATGTGCCCCCCAAACCGTGTCCACCCCTGCCTGCATCTTGACAAAAGCTCGCTCTCACCCTCCCCACCCCCCTGCAAAGAACTTATTTCTCAGAAGTTCGCAGTCCCGTCTCTCAGGTTGGTTTTTCAGACCCAGGCGACCGCCCAGTGTCAGGAAGAGGTGGACCTCAAGGCCTCATCCCCTGCGAAGGGGGAAGTGCAGCCGCCAGGGCTCATTGGCAAGGTCGAAACCCACATCCCTCCTTCCCTAGGTCCTCCAGGACTGTCCAGCCTCCTCCTTGTGGGCCCGGGGCAGATAAAAGGGCCAGTGACTCAGGAAAAGAATCTGGCGAGCCGATAAGGCGGCCTCCCCACTTTCTGGACGTGGAGATCGTCTCCAGCACCGCCGTGCCTGAGCGATAACCCCTCCGCCCCCCCTCCCTTCGTGAAATCTGTTTCCCAGATCTCTGGCTGCGTTTATCTCCGGTGAAATCATGTATCGTGTGCTCAAAAGTCTGCTGCCTCATTTCAAGAAAAAAGAAAAAAAAAAAAAAAAAAAAAACCCTGCACAGGCACAACATTAGAAAACAACAATAAACAGTCTCTTAAGCCAAACACCACCTTTTCGCCTGCGGTCCTGCCTTGGGGAGGGGTCGCCTTTTCCTCTAACGAAGCCTTGGGGGTGTACACTGCCTGCGTGACCTAAAATGCACAGGCAGTGTGAACCCTTGTGTTCAGCGTGGATGGAGAATCGGACGATGGCCTGCCAGGAACACCTGAGAGCAAACACACCTATGCCCTTGTTTTGGGATGTGCAAACTGTGTCTGTTATTTGTCAATAATAAAAACGGCCTGGAGTCACGAGAATATGAGTCTGCTAAGGCCCGGTAATGGAACACCACAGGCAGACGGGCTTCGACAAGAGACATTTCTTCCTGCCCGTCCTGGAGGCTGGAGGCTGAGACCCAGGGGTGGGCAGGGCTGGCCCCCTCCCGAGGCCTCTCTCCTGGGCGTGTGGACGGCCATCGTCCCCCTGTGTCCTCACACGGGTGTCCCTCTGGGCGTGTCTCTGTCCCCATCTCCTCTTCTTACAAGGACCCCAGTCCTGTGGGATCAGAGCCACCCCAGGGACCTCATGTCACCTAAATCACTTCTAGAAAGACCCATCTCCAAGCGCAGCCCCATTCTGAGGGCGTGGGGGGCACAACACCAAGAAACAGATGTGGCAGAACACACAGCTCAGCCCATAACCCTCAGCAACTGCCCATCACCAAGCTTCGGCTGGACTCCCCAAATTAATTTTGAAGCGCAAATTTCCAGAGACAGAATTACCGGGCCAAAGTGTACAAGCGTGACCATTTCTAACACCCTTCACCTTTCGCCTCATGCACGGTACCACCTGAGGTGTGGGAGAGCTATCTGGTCCACGTGGAACGTCTCATCTTTGTCAGGTTGGGTGGGTGTTTAAACACCTCCACCACATGGCCTCTTAGTTTCGTTTCCTTGTTTGTTAGTTACTGCAAACAGTTTTCCCCCCTATGGGAATGACCCATAGCATGTCTGTTATTTCATTAACTTATTTATTTATATTTTTTTGAGTGACTCGTCCTTTAACGCCCTTTGCCCACACGGCAGTCTGGCTTCTGTGCATGTGTGGCTCATCGGGCATGGCTGCTGTAAGTCTCTTTGTCCTTCCTTTGGACTTCCAGAAATTCGCCGCATGCCTTAGGTTCTCCGGCGTGTTTATCTTCCCACCTGGGTGCTTCTGTCAACCTCAGATCATTCTTCTGTGACCTTCCAGGGGCTTGAAAACTCACTGTATTGTTCTGTTCTTATCTGAATCAGTTTGGGGTTTGTTTCCCCCCCTTAAAATTTAATACTCTGCGAATTCACTTCAGGTTTTGTTTCCCACAATGTGTTTGGGGTGTTCTTTAAAATGTAAACATGCTTTTACCCCCAAAAATAGATTATGGGTAATAGCACTTTGTTATTTATTATGTCTAGGGAGATATATGACTTGATATGGTATAATTTCTCTCTTAGGTCCTCTCTTCCTTACTAAAGTGCTTAGTTACGAAGCATCACTATTATTCCTTGGGTACCATGCGATCTTGGGAGCTCACGTTCAGAAACCCTGTTAAAAGCCACCAGGACCTGGCAGGAATTTTATACAAAACCGCTCCGGGCATCTGGAAAGTTAAAGCTCTCCACCTGGGTGAGACGTGACCTCAGGGTATCTGAATTCCAGACGGGGGCAGCCCTCACACTATTTCCACTCTCAGCATTTGTCTCCACAGTTTTCCACAAATCATCACTCAAGAAAAGCCTCAGAGCAGACAGACAGGTGTAGAAGCATTATTTTCAGAAGTTGGTGCTGTGTCCTTGAATAAGAGCATTGTGGTGTGACATCTCAAAAGCCCTTGAATTGCCTCATATTTTTATGGGTTCTGCTATCATTGTTTCCCATTCCCCACCCCCGCTTTATTACTGTCCACCCTGCAATCCCCCTCCCACCAGCATCACCGTGCCCTGTTTCATGTCCGTGGGGTCGTATATACAAATTCTTTGCCTTCTCCGTTTCCTGCACTATTCTTAACCTCCCCCTGTCTATTTTGTGCCTACCATTTATGCTTCTTGTTCCCGATACCTTTCCCCCATTCTCCCCACTCCCCATCACCTCTGATAACCCTCCATGTGATCTCCATTTCTGTGATTCTGTTCCTGTTCTAGGTGTTTGCTTTGTTTGTGTTTGTTTTTTTAGGTTTGGTTGTTGATAGTTGTGAGTTTGCTGCCATTTCACTGTTCATGTTTTTGATCTTCTTTTTCATAGGTAAGTCCCTTGAACAATTCATATAATAAGGCCTTGGTGATGACGAACTCCTTGAACTTGACCTTATCTGGGAAGCACTTTACCTGCCCTTCCATTCTAAACGACAGCTTTGCTGGATAGAGCAATCTTAGATGTATGTCCTTGCCTTTCATGACTTGGAATACTTCTTTCCAGCTCCTTGTTGCCTGTAAGGTCTCTTTTGAGAAATCAGCTGACAGTCTGATGGGAACTCCTTTGTAGGTGACTGTGCCCTTATCCCTTGCTGCTTCTAGAATTCTCTCCTTCATTTTAATCTTGGCTAATGTAGTTATGATGTGCCTTGGTGTGTTCCTCCTTGGGTCCAACTTCTTTGGGACTCTCTGAGCTTCCTGGACTTCCTGGAAGTCTATTTCCTTTGCCAGATTGGGGAAGTTCTCCTTCAGTATTTGTTCAAATAAGTTGTCAATTTCTTGCCCTTCCTCTTCTCCATCTCGAACCCCTATGATTCAGGTGTTGGAACATTTAAAGTTGTCCCAGAGGCTCCTAAGCCTCTCCTCATTTTTTCCAATTCTTGTTTCTTCATTCTGTTCTGGTTGAACATTTATTTCTTCCTTCTGCTCCAAACCGTTGATTTGAGTCCTGGTTTCCTTCCTGTCACTGTTGGTTCCCTGTGCATTTTCCTTTATTTCACTTTTCATAGCCTTCACTTTTTCATCTATTTTACAACCGTACTCAACCGATTCTGTGAGCATGCTGATTACCAGTGATTTGAACTCTGCAGCTGATAGGTTACCTATCTCTGTATACCTTAGTTGTATTTTTTCTTGAGGTTTGATCTGGTCTTTCATTTGGGCCATTGTGTGTGTGTGTGTGTGTGTCTCGGCACACCTGTTACATAGTATAGGAGCAGAGCCTTAGGTGTTCACCAGGGTGGGGCAACCCAGGTCACTGCGTTGTGGCACTGTGTGGGGAGAGAGGTCTGAGAGGGAACCGTGTTGCTTGCTCAGTTTTCGTGGCTTTCAGTCACTTCCCCCACTCCCCACAAGCAAATTCAGCCCTTCTGGCGGTGACTCCCGGGTGGATGGGTTTGTGTACGTCTAGGATCCTGTGGGTCTCTCCAGCGAGCTCTCCTGTGAGGCTGGGAGTCTCTCCCTCTGCCTCCTCAACCCCCACAGGTGTTTTCAGTCAGAGGTTTTGAGGTTTTGTTTCCCTGAGCTGGAACCCTGGGTTGTGCGGTCTGTCTCACTCCCCAGTGGTTCCTCCCGGTTTATCCGTTTGCAAGTGCGGGACTGCTCACTCTGCCAGCCGCCTTCTTGGCCGGCCCACCCGATGCCACCTTGCCTGCCCCAGTTCCCCAGCCACCGCCATGTATGAGTGCTCTCCACCCCAGCTGCCCGTCTGCGCCCCTCCTACTGGTCTGTATGAAGGTTTCTGCTTTGACTTCTTGGTTGTCAGACTTCCACGCAGTTTGATTTTTTTTCTGGCAGTTCTGGTTGTTTTTTGCTTTTGAATTTGTTGTTGCCCTGCTTTTGGTTGTGGGAGGAGGCACAGTGCGTCTACATGAACCTCCATCTTGGCTGGAAGTGAGAACCGCCTCTGATTTTTAAACGTCAATTTCTAGAGTGGGTGGCGTAGGGTTTGGTTTTAGGTGCGAGGCTGGTGATGGGTGAATGTTTCTCGGAACCTGCAGTTAGTTAACCATGGAGGTTTGCATATGGATAAATTCATTGCTCTAAGCCCACGTGGAGCTTGCAGCGCCCTCACCAGAGGTGCGGTGTCTCTATCCAACACAGCACGGCTGAGCCCCATACAAGGCCTTTCTCACTCCCCTACGGGGCGCTGGTCAACATGTGCTGGCTGTGGACACCCATGCCTGTCAAATGTACCTGAAACTCTAATGTCACCGGAGAAGCGAGGCTGCGGTTATCGGAACAGCCTGTTCCATTTCCAGGAAAGATCTCTGGAGGGTTGGGCGCTGATCAGAGGCGGAATGCTGAGGGTCCAGGGAGGCAGGGCCTGGCGCAGGTCAGGCAGGACTCCTTCTCAAGTGTCATTCAAACGAACCGGCGTCATCCTTGCTGAGCAGAGGCAACAGACCTGAGACATCCCCCTGGCTTATCAGGGATTCCTAGCAGATCACACCAAGGTGCGTCCCCCAGGGAGTTGTCCGGAGGCAGACAGGAGGAGCAGATGCGGGCACAGCGAGTCCCGGGGCGTGCTTCGAGGCACTTGGCCTTGTCCCTGCCGGGAGGGTGTTCCCAGGCTTGAGTGGCAGCACCCAAGGCCCCTCTTAGGGTGCCTTTCTGGACAGCGGAAGCAACGCCCTGAGTCGGGGAAGCGCCTCAGCAAAATCCCCCTCCCCAGCAGGCTTTCTGTGAATTGCCTTGAAGTCTCCCTGCTGAAGTCCGGGGCCTCAGGCCTGGACCCAGACACATCATACCTCACCCTCGTTGCTGCCTCTTGCTGAGGCCGAACCCCGAGTGTGTGAGCCTCGGTACAGCAGAAGGCACTGTTACTTCTTAATATCCGTTTACCTGGGCGCGTAGCAGTCCACACATGTGTAGTTCACACAGAACACATACAGGGGCAGTTTTAAATTCATCATCCTAATGTCTCGGAAGGCAGCTGAACGCTCTTGAAAAAATATGTATTAGAATATATAATAAAATACCTTAGAGTATATGCAATACATTAGGCTGTATATGCAAAACATTTAGAATATGTGACATACGAAACATCTAATATATATACATGAACCATCAGGTCTGCAAACCCAGCTGCATGTTTATTTTAAAACATACATTTCAGAATGTATAGTAAACAACATTAAATTATAAAATATACTAGAATGTATTATGGGACCCTGACAATATAATAGGTATAACATGTAATATTATTCATGTAACTTGTAACATGTGTGAAGGAAGCTTCCCAACTGTTTTATAATATATAAAATATACAGTGAAATATATAGTACAACATGTATACAGTATAGTGTGTAGTATAGTATACACAGTATACTATACGCTGTGTGTTACACTGTGTGTTACACTATCTGTTACACTATCTGTTACAGAGCATGTCAAGTGTAACGCAATCCATGGAAATTTCAAAATCTGTGAAGGCAGCTGAGAACTTTTGTTCTAGCACATGTATTAGAAGTTGTACAACATAATACAATGTGTTAGAGTATATGTAACAGGATGTATGAGGATAAGTACTAGACCACACATGCACTCGAAAGCCTCTGAAGGTGACAGGATGCTTCTTTGTTATTTTAACTCAGTGTATCTGTACGCATGTGGGCACACACATTGGTACATAGGCACAGATGTGTGTGTGTGTGTGTGTGTGTGTGTGTGCATATACCATATGCCCCCAAAGAAGCTCCCTGATAGACTGTTTTCATTGCTCTTGAGTTCCATGACACTCCAGGGCCCTGAGTCGTGTTTGGGGTTCTGGCGCGCACCCCCACGAGGGCGGGAACCGCGCCGGGACACCTGCCTCACCTGGGCTTTCTGGTCTTTCCAGTGCCAGGGCTGCGGTTTCTGAGGAATGCAGGCCATCCTCGCCGATGAAAGCTGCTGGGTACAGCCAGGCCTTGTGAAACCTGCCCGGGACATTTGGGAGGAATGGAGGAAGGCAGGGGGTCGGACTCGAGGGTGGGAGGGGAAGGCGTCTCTCGGCCACTCTGCAGCCCGGAATTGGATCCTGCCATTGTCTGGCCGGGCGCAATCAGCAGGGCAAGGCATGCCCTCCACTCAGTGCGGTATCCGCCGGACCTTGGGCACTGACGCACGCACACCAGCCCCCAGCCCCGCAGACCCAAGATGGAATCCACGTGGAGATGGCGCAGCCTGTCTCCACGGGCAGACAGGCCCCTCGCCCCGTGTGGGCAGACCTGATGTCCCCAAGGCCCTCGCGTGGGCAGGGCCTTTTGCCCCAGGCGCGGGGTCGCCTCATTCTTGTCACCAGGCGAGGCGCACGGGTCCGCGCGGCCCACTCCTGGCGCGCATTTTTCGAATTCCAGCTGCAGATTTGGCAACCGGGGAGGAGAGAGCAGGCGCCACGCCCAGGGAAAATGCCACCCACAGAGCGCCCATCGGGGGGCGGGGCAAGGCTGGCAGCCCGGGCCGGCAAACCACACCCAGAGCCGTTCCGGTTTCCTGTCGCCCCCTCCCCGCGAGCCACCAAGCGTGAGCTGGTAAAGGTTTCCGTTTTGAATTTTTGTCACTTACACACGGCCTTGCTTCTCCAAGAAGCCCTCCCCACGGGTGGGACACTCCCCCCTTGATCAGAATCGCTGAGCCTCCCCCCCCCCCAACACACACACACACACACACAAAGTGGCAGGCAGGATGCCCCGGCTCTGCTCAGAGTGGCTTCCTCAGACCGGCACCTGGGACAGCCCGGGGCCTGATTAGCAACCGTGGCTTCCAGGCCTCGCTGGGCCAGCGGAAGCCAGCGTGCGTTTTAACCAGATGCCCCGGGGCGGCGGGGGCGGGGGGGGGGGGGATTAGTGGCCATTGAAAACACAGGACCTCCAGGGACATTATAATTCCCGATGCACACTAGTCATTTTGGAGGGTATCTGAATCTATAAATCTGGCCTGCGGCACGCACGAGGAAGAGAGTGCTTTTCCAACTGTCCCTGGTGCGTCCGGGACAGGGGCCCATCCGTTGGCGTGCGCCGCCTTTCGCTGTTTTATCTCTGAAATCTGTTATTAGTGTTATTATTTTAACGGTTCTCTGGAAATAGTTATGGGCTGCGAGGAAGCTGTGCACAAACGTCCCAGAGGCCCGTGGCACCCCGCGCCACAACACAGTCCGCGCCGCGCAGCGCTGCAGTCCCACGACCACGCCAGGAAGCTGACCCGGCACCTCCACGGGGACTCGGGGGCACCGCGCAGCCCACCAAGCATCCCATCCGCCTTTAACTGCTCGTTCAGTTTTATTTTTTTAACTTTACTTCGGTTTGCATCCCACTCTCCGCGTCGCCAGTGGGTCCCACCTCCAACTTTCCGGGCTGCGGCCCAGCGATCTCTGTGGCCAACCTCCCGCATCCTCCGGGGGAGCGCGGCAGGCACCCCACCCTGGGGTGGCCCGGGGTGCAGAGGGGCGTGGGCACCTCCCCAAAGCTACCCGCCCCGTGTGGTCCGACCAGCGCCCCCCCCCAACCCCGCCTTTCGGTTCCAGGGCGGGGACTCGACAGGGGCGGAGCGAGCCAGCGACAGCGAGAGACCCCGCCCCGCAGGCGGGTCCGCGAGGGCGGGGAGAGCGCGCGCCCCGCCCTGGCCGCTTCCGCCCCGACTACCTATTATCACGCACTCAGCTCCTCCGGCCCCAGTAGTGCCAGACTCGGGACACGAGGAATGAGCGGGGAGCCCGGCTCCAGCAGCCGGGACCCTGCTTCCACTCCGCGCCGCCGAGCCGCGTCCAACTCCGAAGCCGCGCCAGCCAACCCGCGGTGCCCGCCTGCTGAAGCCGCCGGCTACTCCCACCAGCGGCGGCTGCTGCCGCTGCCGCAGTGAACGCCGCCCCGCGCCGCGCCATTGTCCCCGCCGCCCGGCCGGCTGAGCCCGGGCCGCCGGTCGGGAGGCGAGGGGCGCGCGTAGCTGGGCGCAGCTGATGCCAACGCCGCTGCGCCGCACTCCGAGGCTGCGTCCCAGGAAGTCCGGCTCTGCGCTTCCCCCGGTCCAGCGAGGCTCCCCGCACTGGAGCGCGACCCCATGGAGGCGCCAGAGCCGGCCAAAGCGGCCGCGGTAGATCCCGACCCTCCCCAGAGTCTGGGGGAGACCCCCGATGAGGCACCCGCTCAGGTGCCGGGCTCTGACACCCCCGCGTCCGAGTCGCCTGCCTACCGCCTGCAAGACTTCGACACGCTGGCCACCGTGGGTGAGTGCGAGACGTGGGGACCTGGCCCGCAGGGGTGCTCGGCGCCGCCCGGGACGCGGGCGTCAGACAAAGCTCCCGGTGTGTCGGTGTGTCGTCCCGGCTGCCTCCTGTGCAGCTCTCCGCCTGGTCCCGCCTGCTCCGGCGCCCTCGGTCCCACAGACGCTCGGAGAGTTGGAGTGAGTCCCCCCCCCCCCCCCGGCCCCCGAGTACCTCCCTAGCTGCCAGCGCCCCACCTGGCGTCTCCAAAGGCACCTTATTTATACCTGCCGCCACTAAACTACTCCGGTGCCTGGGCTCCCCGACGTCACAAAAGTTCCCGGAGCTGACCTCACATTGGGGAGCTCAGGCACCCTCCCAAGCAGGGATCCCCTAGAGGAAGAGGAGGCCCCTGGGCGGGTGAACGAGCGCTCCTCCGCCCCGTGGCAGGAGGCAACGTGCAAGGTGGGCCTTGGAGTGAATTGCTTTGGGCACAGGTGTCCCGCGGCGCTCCGAGGTTGGGACGCTGGCGGTGGACTTGACGTTTCCTGAAGCCGCTGTGGCTTTTCAACCTCTGCATCCGAAACTTGCTATCCTTCCACCCAGACCTTTATTTCCCTCTGTCGTCTGTCTTCCAATCTGACCCCCTGCAACGGGGCAACGGGGAATGTATCTTTCCGGTTTCCTGGGCGCCTGGACCCCGAAACGCGCCGGCTTCTGGGGCCGGCCAGACGGGGTGGGAAGATGCCCGACCGTGCGACCGAGGTACCGAGTTCAAGCTCAGTGCCCCCCCAAGCTCGCGGGGTGGCTGCTTGGCAACCGTGACAAGGGTTTGCGCCCACCTGTTGTTTATGGATCTGGTGCGGGGCATGCTGAGCGTGACCCGTGAGGCGGGGGTGTTTAAGAGGTTTCTCCCCGCCCCCTCCTCCTCCCCCCAATTTGGAAAAGTGGAGCAGAATGGGGTGAGCTCAAAGTCCTGAGGTCCGGAGGCAGAATGACAGCGAAAGCCCCGGTGGAGAGGGGACTGATCTTTCCCAAGCGTCGCTGGGGGTGAGGAAGGCGTGATGTGCGGCGCGGGGCATGGGCGGGGCCGCCTCTCTTTCGGGGATATCTATTTATCTACCTACGGGGAAGGTGGGTAGCAGAGGGGACTGTGCCTTTAGGGACATTTAGCCGTGTCTGGGGACATTTTTGGTTGTCACAACCGGGGAGGCGGTGCTCCTGCTGCCTGGTGGGTGGGGACTGGGGAGGCTGCTCCACACCTTCCCACACAGGGCCCAGGGTGCCCCGCATCTGAGCACCCGGCACCCCCAAAGTTGGGCTGTGGGGCTGAGGGTGAGACGCTGCGACTTCGCAGGGGGGGGGGGTACTCTGTCTTCCGCTTTCTGCCTCTGGTTTCTATGTATCTACCTACCTGGGTACCTGGGTACCTGCCTGTGCATCCGCTCATCCACCCCTCCATCCATTCGGTTATTATCCGTCCAACAATACCTGCCGTGTGTCCGTCCCTCCTCGTTTCTCCGCCTTTCTGCCTTCTCTCTCTCGTCCTCTCTTTCTCTCTCCTTTCCCCTTCTCCCTCCTCTTCCTCTTCTTCGTCTCATGCTTCTTCCTCTGTCTCGCAGTCCTTCTCAGTCTTGTCCTTCCGCACTGAAGCGTCCAGCACGTGCCCGCAAAGCGACGGGCAACCCAGGCCCGGGGAGTCAGCCCCGCAGGAGGCGGACAGCAGGTGAACAATGGAAAGTTGGTGGCCGCCCCGCCGCCCCTTGGCACCTGGTCCCGCCGTTGTGTTCCTTCCGGGGCGCGCGCTGGGGGCCGTCGCGGCAGCCGCTGGGGCTGGAGGCCAGGCCGCCGAGCTGGTGCCGGGCGGGCGGGTGGGTGGGCTGCAGGCGTGACCTCGTCTGGTGCTCCACGGGCACTGCCAAGTGGGCATAGGTGCCCAGTGAGTCATGTCCTTAAAAACAGCATGTCACCGTCTGTGGGGACGGAGCAGCTGGCTGGCCAGCCAGGGCTGGGGAGGGAGCCCTTCCGTGCCTGCCTGTTTGCTTGTCTGAATGAGCAGAACGCTAGCTCACCCAGGGTGACTTCTTGCGGGCTGCTCGGGCACGGAGGGAGAGGCCGGTCGTCGCTGTTTCCGGCATCGGACACGCGGGGGACACGGATCCACACCTGTGTGCATGGCCCTCGTCAAAGCTCCTGACACCCTCTGCCACCTGTGGCCTAAACCCCTTCCCTGAATACTGGTGAGAGATTAATCGGAGCGTGATTGACCCAAGAGATGAAGAATACGCTTAGAAAGAAAGAACAATCCTAAGCCATGCCCGAAGCGTCAGAATTGACGCTTCCTTTCCAAGGGCCCCTGGGGCCCATTCCTGAGCGTCTGCCCGTCCCAAACAGGCACCCGCAGGGCCTGTGAGTTTTCTGAGGGCGTTCAGGTGCACCTTTCCCGCTGACCGGGGCGATTCTCCGTCCTGTGCGTCCACGCCGCACGCTCACGGACACGCCACGGAACCCCAACTCTCTGTCGCCCTGTCTTCACCACCCCCGTCCCCGCCCCTGGGACGCGTCTAGGACAAGGCACAGCGGACAGGCGGAGCTCAGCTCAGGCTGCTTTGCGAAGGCTGTGTGGAGTCTGTGACCCCTGACTCGTGTCCCTGTTCCTTTGGTCCGGTCTCTCCCCGTGTGGGTGACAGGTTCTTTTTGTCACCCCCCATACTCTTGTGGTTTTTACCCCTTCGTTTTGCCTGTGCGCTTGGCCTGGGGCGGGGGCCCCCACCCTGGGGACGGAACTGCCGACTGCCAACCCATGAGACAGGGCGGAGGGGACGATGATGTTTTAGGGCACTTGGCTGCAAGGACGGCGGGACCCTCTGGCAGGTACCCCGAGCCTGGGACCCCAGGCTGGGAGCAGACAGCGGTGTTGGCAAGCGTGGCCCCCATGCCCGGGGACTGAGTGAGGGAGAGTATGACGTCACGGGCTGTCCCATGTCCTCATTCTGTGCATTAACTTTTCGGCAATTGTTGGCTCCAGGTGGACAGCGGTACACACATTCAGAATCTCATGGTGCGACGTTTTCTTAAAGCCTGGGGCATGGAGTGGGGGGGGGGGGACTTGGCCGCACGTCTCAGCTCAACTGCGACTTCACAGACGGACGCATTCGGACTCCAGGCAGCCACACTGCTCACTAGAGAAGAAATGGTTTGTCCCCATTGTCCACGAGTCCCGTTCATAGAACCAAGCATCTCCTAGTGCACGGCCCTCGGTGCTGATCAAATATATATATTTACTCAGAGACGGGAGACTCTGCCCGCTGCTGCCAGTTTCTACGGGGTCTCCTCTGTGTTTCTAAGTGTGGGTGCCTATATATTTCTAGACAGGGCGTCCATTTACACCCCCCCCCAAAATCAAGGCACAGAACTCATCCCCTGTTCGCCAACCGCTGCCGAATGCTTGATTTCTTTACTCTACCACATCGCAAGGTGGCAAACCTGTATTTTGCTAAAGTCTGGTGGACTCTCCTTGACGAACCGGTCGTTACAAGGCTCTCTCCCAAGCGTCGACAAGCATTTTTCAGCGTGCGGGGCAGCACTTTCTCCTCGGATCTTGGTTTCCTGGAGTTGGCCCTCCTGTCTCTCCCTGCGACCTGGGCTGTCCTGTACCCCTGCCCTGTCGCACCTGAGCGCACCTGAGCACCCCTCGGCACCCGTCCAGACCAAGTGCCCTCGGGGTCCAGTGAGATTTTGCTGTGCGCTGGAAGGGCCGGTCGTGATGGTGGAGTCGCCATAGCAACCAGAAGCGTTTATTGCCCAGCAACGCACAGAGCATCACGTGCACCCTTTCATGCTGTTCGTCTTGGGAGGGCGCTACAGGGCACGCTGTCCCGCAGACCGCACGAAAGTTAGAAGTTAGGTAAAAATGTGAGGAAAGGGTATTCCCAAGTACAGAAGTCGGGCAGCTAGTTGTTCCTCCGTTTTTTTCAAAAAGACTTTATTTATTTGTTTTAGAGAGAGGGGAAGGGAGGGAGAGAAACGTCCATGTGTGGTTGCCTCCGATGCGCCCCCTACTGGGGACCTGGCGTGCAGCCCAGGTATGTGCCCTGATTGGAGGGACGCAGCCACCGGCCCAGGGACTCTGGCACCCCCAGCAGCTGGAAGGGGCAGGAAGGACCCTCCCTGCAGCCTGTGGAGGGAGCATCGCCCCGGGGACACCTGGATCTCAGACGCCTGGTCTGCAGGACGGGGGCGCAGTTAAAGCAGGAACCGACGCGTTTCTTCTGGGGAGGCGTCCGTGATTCCCTGCACCAGGCGGGTGTTCGGGGCAGGTGGACAGCTCCAAGTCCTTGGTTTTCCCTCGCCGCCAGCCCCGGCCCCCTGCAGAGAAGTGTGCCCTGCGCACCTGTGTGCAGCTCACCTTGTTCCCAACCGTAAATCTAGGGGAGAGCCGGCATCCCACAGGGTCCGGCCAAAGGCTGCCATCTTGAGTCAGCCCCAACTTGGGCATTTTTATCCGTTTGGACTTCTCTCACTAAACACCCTAAACTGTGTGTGTGTGTGTGGGGGGGTTACACTTTGCAGTTCTGGGGGCTGGAACTCGGACATCTTGGTGCCAGCCTGGTTGGGACCTGGCGAGATCTCTCTTCTGGGTCGCCGACGGCTTGCTTCTCGGTGCGTCCTGGTGTGGTCGAGGGCAAGCAAGGGAACTACGTCTCCTGGTGACTGGTGTAAAGATAGTCATCCCACCACGGGGACGCCACCCTTGTGACCTCATCACGTCCGAATTCCCTCCCAAAGACCCACCTGCGAATGCCATCCCACGGGGCGTGAGGGCTTCAACAAATCGGTTTCCTGAGACTGTAGCATTCAGGCTAAACGTTAGATTTGCCCCTCAGGTGCTGGTTTGCCCTTCTTCTCCTGAAATCGTCCCTTCGGCGGGAAGGTGGCTGCCCCAGCAGTAGGGTAACTTTGTCACGTACCACAATGCCCAGGGAGGACCCCCTTCCTCCCTGTGTGTGAGGACAACCCTCTGCGACCCAGCTTGCGTCCCCCGTGGGGACAGGGCCATGGCGCCACCCTACGTGGGCTCAGACCCGGCTCCTGGGGGAGTCGTCCCCTCCACAGCTGAGGGCCACCGGAGAGACCACCCTGGTCACCGGGAGAAAAGGGCAGAGGTGTGCCACGTGACACGGAGCAAAGAGTCGCTTCCACCTTCCTCGCCCTGAGGTCACAGGCAGCTTCCCAACGCAGCGTCCTTTCTGGGAGGGACATGGTCAGAATTCCCCGTTGGCTCCTGCCAGGCCCATCGGGACCCACTTCCTGGGGCTTTCTCTGTGTCTCCGCACAGTTTCTTTTTTCCGGCAGCCGCAGCGCCCTATCAACAGCGTCCCTCTCTCCCCGATTGCCTCGGAACTCTCCCCAGCCTGTTTCCTGCAGAGAAGAATAGTAGGATACAGGGCCAGTTTGTTTTGCTTTGTCTTGCTCTTTGAGGTTGTCCACAGCGTGCAGGGCAGAGAGACCCTGCACGCCTTGGTTTTTCACAGGGATTCGTGAGGGGTCGTCGACCGCACACAGCACGTGGTAGTCCCGTCCCCTCCGTGCGCCGCCCTCCCCCGACGTGGCTGGAAGCGCGTTGCCAAGTGCTGGGTGCTGACTCCGTGCAGGCAGGAGGCTTCCCTCCCGCTCGTCACTGTCAGGGACGTGCGGCTCATGCTCACGGCGCTGAGCTGAGCTGCTGCAGGTGGGGCAGCGAATGCATCTGCCGTGGGGTTTAGCATGGTGCGGAGGTCGTGAAGGACGGCTCCCCCAAACACCACCACACCTTCGTTTATTCCCTTCGGCGCCGGGTAGCTGGCATCCCCCTGGCCGTGTAGCGCGTTGCCACGTAACACCAAGGGCACCTGCATCTTCATTCCTTTCCTCTGTCTCCGTAATACGTCGTGCATTGGATAGAGCATAGTTTGGTCTATCCAGAGGTTCCATGAATTTCTTTAGAGGAACAAAGTTGGAAGACAGGGCACCTTAAACAACAGACATTTCTGTCTCCCCGTCCTGGAGGCTGGAGGCTGAGACCCAGGGCTGGGTAGGGCTGGCCCCTCTGAGGCCTCTCTCCTGGGCATGTGCACGGCCGCCTTCCCCCTGTGTCCTCACATGGTTGTCTCTCTGGGTGTGTCTGTGTCCCCATTTCCTCTTCTTATAGGGACCCCAGTCCTGTGGGATCAGGGCCCCCACCCTAGGGACCTCAGTTTGGCTTAATCACCTGTAAAAACACACAGCTCCATGAATCAGCCAATGCACCCAGCAATGCCTCCGTGCCTCAGAGTCCCCATAACACCGCAGTTTTGCATCTCACCGGGTAGGTTTGACTCATCAGCTTTGAAGGCAGGAGGCAGGATCCTTTTAAGAGAAGAGATGGAAGGCTGTGCTCCTGGTTTGAAGGCATCCCTTGCTGGCTCTTGGCATCCGCTTCACCTGCCTTTGCCTGTATGACCGTCCACCACATTCCTTTCCTTCTTTCCCGGTCATTCTGGACTGCCCCACTGAGGCGCCGTGACTTGGAGGTAGACAGCAGGCACCAACTCTAGAAGCTCTTTGTTCATTCGGATGACGGCTTTAGCATCGTGCACGGGAGGTGGGCATTGTTTCTTCCGCGAAAAGGGGGAGAACGTGTCGTTCAGCGTGATTACCCCTTCGGTCCGGGGAACGCCGCACGCGGGTCCTGCCTCTGCAGTGAGAGATGTGCCATCGGGTTTCGGGGGGCGTTAAGGGGTTCTCCTTCATAGTCTACTGAAATGGGTGACCTTCCGTCACATCCAGTGCCGGGTCTGTGCGACCCAGGGTCTACTGCGTGCCCCAGGGTTCCTCCGTGCCCTGCAAAGTTACGTGAGTGAGCGCTGTGGGGGGTCAGGAAGTTCCATCAACTTTTTTCTTTAAAAAAAAATTAATGTAAAATGTATATGTATGTAACATAAAATTCACCATTTTAACCATTTAGAACGTTTTAGTTTATTGAATAGAGAGAGAGGAGTGGAGACAGGAAGACAAAGACGAACATCCATTTCTCATTCCACTTGTTGATGCACTAATGGGTTGATTCTTGTACGTTCACTGACTGGGGATCGAACCCGCAACCCTGGCGTAGGGGGACGATGCTCTAACTAAGCGAGCTACCCGGCCAAAGCCATTTTAACCATTTTTAAGTGTAGGAATCGGTACCATTAATGAGTTCACACTGCTGGACAACCAGCATCACTACCTTCCAACAGTTTCCCATCACTTCCGTTAAAAACCCCATACCCATCAAGCAGTCGCTCCACAAACCCCGTCCCCAGTGCTGGGGGCCTCTGATCCCTCGCTGTCCCTAAGAGTTTGCCTGTTCCGGACGTTTCCCGTCAGAAGAGTCTCACCGTATTAATCCTTCCGCGACCGGCTTCTTCCCATCAGCGGAACGCCTTCAAGGTATCCCCACGTTCCATGACGTGCCTTCCTTCTTCCTTCTCTCCTGGAGGCTGGTCTCTGCCACGCCCCGTGTGTCCTTTCCTCACCGCTCAGGGACAGTGGCCAGCGCGTCTAAGAGCCAGCTCAGGGTCCAGGGTCCAGGCCGCAGTTCCCAGAACGAGCGGGTGAAGCAGAAGCCACTCCTTTCCCCACCTGTTCCCTAAATTCGGCATTGCTTCCTGATGCGTGTGTGCTTGACTCTAGGCTGCTTTTCTTCTTCTCATGATCCTCGAGGGGGTCTCCACGAAGGACTGAGGGTCTCCACGTGGTGGGGGAGGTCCCTCACCGGGGCTACGGAGCTGTCAGAGGTCGTCTGCTGAACTGAGTCCCAGGGACGCGCTGCTTCATTAAAGGCACACGTCATCATCATCACCATCATCACCTTCATCACCATCTCCATCATCATCCTCACCATCCCTTTGCCCATGAGGCTCAGGCTAACCTTATTTTCAGGGATGGATGGGGTGCTATCTGCATGCATTTGGACCTTCCTTCGTGCAGCCCACCTACCGTGAGTGCGCCAGGATTTTTACCCGTCCCCTGCACGGGCCACCTCCTTGTTCCAGCTCCTGGGTTCGGACAAGGTGAGACCCAGAGGAGGTCCGCTGCCTGGTCCTCTTTCCTGGGTCCCCTCCTGTGGTCTCTCTCATGGGCCTTCACCCCGTTTTGGCCACCTGCCCTAACAAACTGCCTAGAACCGAATGGCTACAAATTACATGCATGTGCTGCCTTACGGTTTTGCAGATTACGAGTGTGGAAATGAGTCTTAGAGGCGTAGCATCAAGGTGTCAGCAGGGCTGGCTCCTTGTGGAGTCCCTGGGAGGGTGTCTGTGTCCTTGTGTTCCCCAGCTTCTAGAAGCTTCCACATGCTTTGGCTTGTGAGACCTTCTTCCGCCTTCTAGGCAAGCCATGTTGGGTCAAATCCTCCTCACGCCTCGATGTCTGCTTTCTCTGTCCTACCTCGCTCCCACTAATAGTAAGGACCCTTGGGATTGCACTGGGCTCACCCAGATAACCCAGGGTCATCTCCCCATTTGAGGACAATAGATAACCGTCTATAATCTGTGTCTTGATGCTCAGTTTCCCCTTTGCCTCGTTCACTAACAAACTCACGGGTTGTGGGGGTTCAGGCGGGGACACCCTGCAGGGTGTGGCTGTGTGGGTAGGACTCGCTGGCCTGGGCTCCTCCCTGGCCCCCTGCCGGGGCTCCCGTCCATGGCGAAACCACGGCAACAACAAGAAGCTCTCCCACCTGCCCCCAAGAGCGGAGAGGCCCCTGCCGATGAAGAATGGACGTGGCTGTGAATGTTCACACATGTGTGCGAGGGTGCGTGTGCCTGGGAAGGCATGAATGGAGCGCATTCAAGCTCCAACACCTGGTTCTCCTCCTACCTGGCTGGAACTGTGCGCGAGGACTAATTGGCACCTCTCTGGGTCCCTCCCTTGTGCTCAGCCAGCAGAACCAGTTCTAAGATCATGAGGGGAGCCCAGGCGCAGGGTTATTCGAAGATGAGGTGCCCTACCTTCTGGCAGGGAGTCCGGGCCCAGGAGTCCCAGACACAAAGCGAGTTTCCACCTGGAGCAGCAACGCAAAGCTGGTCGGTGGGGGGGAGGGGGAGCGGGTTGTCTCCAACAGCGTGGAGCATGTTGATGAATTAACTGATAGCAAGAGTACTTAAAAAACAACAACAAAAAAAACTTGGCAAGCTCTTTTTCTTCGGAGCTCCTTTGTGGAAAGGTAATAAAACCAGCACTTCTCGGAAGCTCCGAGTTCAGGAGCGTTCTCCTCTCTGTTGCATGATGAGATCTCCGAGTCCACGCTGCGTTAGACAGAGAGAGTGAAGCCGCACCTTTGCTGGACCATTAGGGCGCTTAGGTGGAAGTCCACCGGGTGTTTGGCTTGTGTTGCTGTGGGAGACAGGGCGATAAACAGCCATGAATTTGGAGCCGTCTCGCGGTTCTCCCATGAACGGGCGGCGTGTCCATCAGTCAGGCCGCACCGGGATCTGGCGCCCCCACGGGCCGGTGGTCTCAGGACACAGCGCAGAGGCTCACCCCGTGGGAGACCACTCCCACTTCGCTGAGTCAGCCTGACGCGCACCCGGCCGAGGAGCTTCCCGCAGGGCACCCCCAGACGGACTTTCCATGCTTTGGTCTCCCAGCAGGGGCTCCGGGGGCCTCTCCCAGGTCTCCTCGGGTGTTCCCCACCCCCTGACCCCCAAAGGACTACCAAGGCCAAGCCCTGGGTGCCCAGTGGCCCCACGCACGGGTTCATCCCACATTTCAAAACCTGATCTTCCTTTCCTACCGTGTGTTTCCTGCTGGGGTTGGTGACCCTATTTAACCCACTTGGAAATGGTGCTGTTTTCTCCACCAGCTGCCAGAAAGGGGAAATGAGAATGTCCAGTTCTTGCAGATAAGGCAGCCAGTCCTACAATATATTGACGAGGTCTCCAGTGCAGGCATTCGATTGATCCTCTGGAGGTTGTTGTTAGCCTGCACATATTTTTGATGCTATTTTGATGACTCACCGAAGTTATGTGCAGGGCAACCTTCAGGGTTGGGTTTTGTTTTATTTTTAATCATCTCCTGAAGATGTTTGTTTTTTTGTTGTTGTTGCTTTTAGAGAGCGAGGAAGGGACAGAAGGAAACCCTGATGTGAGAAAGTAGCATCGATTTGGTGGCTTCCCATTGGTGCCCGGACCAGATCGTAGGCACCCAGACTGGGCATGGACCCGCCCGCAGCCTTGGTCTGTGCCCTCACCGGGAATCAAACCCACAACCCCTGGGCTATGGGATGACACTCCAAGCAACGGAGACATACTGGTCAGGCCTCCTGAGGATCCTTTTAAAAAACTTGACCCGCTCTGGCCACGTGCTTCGTTGGATTAGAGTGTCCTCCCGATACGCCAAGGTTTCGGGTTCAATCCCCGGTCAGAGCACATAACAAGAATTAACCACTGAATGCATGAATAAGTGGGCAACACATCCATGTTTCATTCTCTCCCCTCCGCCCCATGTCCTGTCCTCTTTCTCTATAAAATCCATGGGGAAAAAAAGTCAAGAAAATGTCAGAATGTGACCCGAATCCTTGCACGTTGATAGTTGTGGTGGGATGGGATTTCATTTACGAGAAGTTTCCTTCACATCATCCTTGGCAGGCTAGCATTTGATTTGGATCACAGATTCTGTTGGGCCCATTTTATTGATCTCTTCGAAGATCCGGCATCTCGCGTCTTTGACTACTTTCTTCCTCTATTGGTTTCCTGTTTTCAATTTCATTGATTTCTGCTCACTTTCCTGAGGTCTCTTCTTCTGTCTGCTGTAGGTTTCTTCATCCAAAAATAAAGGGCCTTTCTAAGGGAAAGGTGATTTATTAGAGATCAGTAAGAAAACCATTGGAGAAGTGCCAACTGAGGCGGAAACCCACAGAGGGTCCCCATGAGGAGCAGACACAGGGGTGGCACTTAGGAGAAAGGGGAGGGGACAGTGACCCCCCAGCAGGGAGGCGCAGCCGTGGGTGCAGATGACACGGCATCGTGAGGCTGATTCTCCACAGCGTGTTTCGTTCTCAGCCCTGTGCTCATCCGTCCAGTCGTCACCCCGCCGGCTTCCCTGTCCCCTCTGCCCACAGCTCTGGGGGACACAGGGTGGCTTTCGGCCCCGAGCAGAGGTCATTTTGCTCTGCGATAAAGTGGCCCCATGTATACTATCCTGTACAGGTTTATACCAGTCTCGTCCGTGCCGTTTTCGGAAGTATTTTATGTTGAAATTAAGATGCCGGGCAGCTGCTTGGAGTGTGTCAGGAAGCCACGGAAGAAATGAAATAATGACCCAGGAAATTCGCCATGAAAACACCAGCTCGCTCGGCATGCCATCGATGGTCGGGGCAGCCCAGTGGCGAACCCCGGCCTTCCAGAGTCTGCTGTGTTCTCCCATCCGTCTCGGGGTGACCGTCTTTATGAACTCACGCTTCTTGGCGGGATTCGGTGTCTCTCTCCCGAGAGCGGCGCGGTCGCCCCCACTGCCCCCCGCACACCCTCAGCAGGCCGGCTTCCTCCCCGCCAAACAAGCCTCAGTGATTGCGAAGCCCCGAACCTGTCAGCTCAGCAGCCGCCTGCTCCAGATGCCTGTCCCGCCCCGTGGGCTGCACCCGGCGGTGGCGGCCTTGCTTTAAAGGAAACCGCGGAATAACCTGGCAATCAGAGCCTTCTGCGTGGGTGCGAGGTGTGCGCATTCGGTTCAGAATTGGCGATGCTGCTGGAGAAGCCCTGGTGGGGCGATTGGGCGGGTGGGTGGCT
This sequence comes from Anoura caudifer, assembly GCA_004027475.1. Taxonomy (NCBI): domain Eukaryota; kingdom Metazoa; phylum Chordata; class Mammalia; order Chiroptera; family Phyllostomidae; genus Anoura; species Anoura caudifer. The sequence continues at coordinate 77,309 of PVKU01007780.1, forward strand.
GGCCGTGCCGTCCAGTTCCTGTACCTCCTGTGTTTCGGAGCGGAGACCCCTTACTCCGTGACAATGACACGCGCTTCTGGACCTGGCGGGTTATTTAGTGCTGGGTGTGCACACACACACACAGTTATGACCACGACACCCGCGAGTGTGCAGATGCCCGTTCGCATGGGGAGGCTTCTGGCTGACGGGGTGACAACTGTTTGTATGGTTGAAAACACCGGTGTCCTGGGTTTTGGCAAGTGCCCTGATGCGTGTTGAGCTGGGCGGCCACACTGTCCAGGGAAGCAGCGCCTGACCCGCGGCGTTCTTGGGGAGGGGGCAGAACACGCACTTGGCGTGTAAGCTCCTGTCCTGCCCCAGAAGGGGGCGGGTCAGTTGCTCCTTTGGGATGTCTGTGCGCTGCCAACGACCCTGCGCGTGATGCCGGCACTTGCGCAGCGGGTTCAGTTTGCAGCCCACGAAACGCGGCAGCGAGTCGGAGCGAACCTCGTGAAGTGGGAGGAAGGTGGAAGGCAGGATCACGTGGGAAGGGGGAATTCATCGATGGGCTCTCGCGTGTGTGCGAGGCAGTGCTCGCTCAGGCCGGTGAGACGCAGAACGGACTTGAGGGTTCCGGGAGGGGAACGACTCGGAGCGCAGCTTCTACCACGATGCCCGGGGGGATTTCGGTCCCGTCTGTCGTTAACTTTGTCTCCTGTTGGCTTTGTCTCCCATTGGCTTTCCTTCTGGCGGGTGGGCTCTTTCCTTTGGAGAGAGAGCTCCTTGGCGCGTGCGCCGACTTGGCACGGGCCCTGCGTGGCGGGGCTGGGACGTGGAGGTGGCTTTTATAAAAACCTCCCGTGGTTTTGCTCTCGCTGGAGCAAGAGTCAGACCCGGCAGTCAGGACAGGGGCGCATGTGACGCTTTGTGAGTGCGTGTCTGCAGTCCGTGGGCTTGCTCAGGAGGTGCACCATCTCAGCCACGCAGACACGAGGGATGCGATGGTGCCTCAGTCCAGGGCACGGGGACTTTTATTTATGTTTTAAATATTTTATTTATTTATCTTTAGAGGGGAAGGGAAGGAGGGAGGGACAGAGGGAGAGAAACATCAATGTATGGTTGCCTCTCGTGCGCCCCCTGCTGGGAACTGGCCTGCAACCCAGGCATGTACCCTGACTGGGAATCGAACCGCGATCCTTTGATTTGCAGGCCCGCGCTCAATCCACTGAGTTATACCAGCCAGGGCGGGACTTTTATTTTATTTATTTATTTATTTATTTATTTATATAGTTAGCTATTTAGTTAGTTTACTTTTCAATCCTCATCTGAAGATGTGTTTATTTTTTTTTATTTTTTGAGGATTTTATTTATTTATTTTTACAGAGAGGGGAAGGGAGGGAGAAAGAGAGAGAGAAACATCCATGTGTGGTTGCCCCTCGCACGCCCCCTACTGGGGACCTGGCCTGCAGCGCAGGCCTGTGCCCTGACTGGGAATCGAACCAGCGACCTTTGGCTTCCCAGTCCGGTGCTCTGTCCAGTGAGCCATAGCAGCCAGGGCCCGCAGATGCGTTTATTGATTTGAGGTGGATAGGAAGGGAGGGCAAAGGGAAACGTTGATTCATTGCCTCCCATACACACTCTGCCTGGGGTCGGAAAGGGCAACCTTGTCAGGTACAGGATGACGCTCCAACCAGCTGAGCCGCCTGGCCCAATCCCCAGGGGTGTTTAAAAGGTCAGTGCCCAGCACCCTCAAATCCTTCCCGACCCTCCCGCAGGACGAAGCAGAAGCCCTTAGTTAGGCAGCAAGGGACAGGGGATGTGAATTGCACACCCATCCCCAGGGACAGGGGAAAAACAGTGGAAGGAAGATTGTTGGGGAGAAGCACCATGTTTAGTCACATTCTCAGATCCTGCAGGAAAAGTTTTGATTTTAGAAGCAACCATTGGAAAGACGTTCGATGGAAGGAGGTTATAAATCTGGGTACGATATGTCAGGATATGTCATTTCCTCAAGATGTTCGCCATGCCCACATCACTGTCTTGGGCTGCTCCGTGGTAGCTAAATGATTACTCAATGAGATTGAAGAGGGCAGATTGGAAAAAAAAAAAAAAATCCTAAGTAAAACCACGTCTTCTTCACTGAACATAAACTGAAAATATATCTTTGTCATGTTTGCTGACTCAAAGAAGAGGAAGAAGGTGTGTCTTGGAAGCGTGTGTTGGTTACACGCTGGGCGGCTGGAGCCAGCCGGCCGTCCAGGTCGACGGGGCTCTCCCAGGGGCGTCCGGGGATCCCCAGCATTCCCTGAGGAGGTGACCAGGGCTCCACGGGGTCACAGCTATTTCCGTCACAACGGGAGAACGCTGTTTCTCTTTCTCTCGTTCCTCCTCGGCTGCGTGTGTCTTGGCATTTCCAGAGGCTTCCTCATGTCCGATGACATCATCTCTGACCACAGTGGAATGCGTGTCCCTTCGGAGCTCCTGTGACTTTACCTATTTCTGTCTCACGTGCCCATGGGGTGACCGCCGCTAGCTATAAGCCCCACACACAAACCGAGGCTGCGTGGGATCCTCGACAGGCTTCTAGGGCGAAACGCTTCTCGGCGGGATGGTGGGACAGCTCCTGTGCGCGCGGGTGTCTGGGTCGAAGCTGACCTTGGCGTCGCAAAGCCTTGGACGGTGATTCGTTAGCGATGATTCCGGAGTCTGCCGATTCGCCCTCTTGTGTCGGAAGAATACCTCTGGAATGGTTGTCCTTCCACCCGGCTGCAGCCAGCTAAAAGAGACACGTTCAGAATTTAGCCCTACACATTGCCTTTCTCCTTTATCCTCACCTGAGCACGTGATCACAAAGAGGGAGGGAGGAAGAGAAGCATCGATGTGAGGGAGAGACACGGGTCGGTTGCCTCCTGTACCCACCCCGACCGGGGTCGTGGCTGGCAGCCCGGGCATGGGCCCTGACCGGGGATCGAACCTGCGACCTTTTGATGTACAGGGGGCGGGACAACACCCCAGCCTACCTGACCTCCCTGGCCAGGGCTCGCCTACATTTATCTAAACATCTATCACGCCAAGTCCTACATTGACCCCTTTTATTTTTATACAAACTATCACCCTGAGGGTTTTGTGGCCGAAGGCTTTCAAACGAGGCAAATATTTGATGAGCTTGTCAACCGACCGCAGGATCTAGTGCAAACAGTACTTTCTATATTATCACATACAACGTACCGCTGTGTTTCACCGAAGGCTTTTTATTTTGTGGGGCAGGCTGCGTGTGCTCACATGTCACCGCCTACCCCTCTCTCGTTGGTGCGAAACCGTTAATACAGTTTGTTTTCATAAACCCAGGAAGAAAACACAGAGAGGCACGTCGAGAAGGATGCAGAAGGGGTCAAGTGCAAGTCAGAAGTTGCATCCGAGTTCGGGACCCCCCCCCCCCCCGAGCAGAGGGCAAAGTGCAGGGTCAATGAGGAGGATCTAGCAAGAGAAGCGCTGGGTTGTCCTGACCGCAGACAAGCTCTAGTTTTTTCTCCTGAGGCCAAGACCGGAGAATGCTGAAGTCTCCCAGGACGAGCACCAAGCTCAGAAAATCATTGTAAAAACACAAAGTTTTGTGTGTGTGTGTGGGTTAAAAACGTGAGCAAATGGGAGGTGGGTGCCACCGAGTGAAATTCTGGTGGTCTTCTCCGTGCGAAGGCCCCTCAGCATCACGTGCAGATGGCCCCTGCAGTTGATCTCTGGCGCTTCATTCTTGGTTGGAAAATAATCTCCAGCCTGGGGCTGATCCACAGCTGAGACTTGGAGACACATCACTGTGAATGAAGACAGGGCGCCCCAGAGAGACAAGGCAATCCTGGGAACCTCAGAGAAGGTGAAAACCAAAAGGGAAACTTTAAGAGATTTTCTTTTTTTTTTCAAAAACTGTCATTTTGAGTCATATATTTAGAAAAGCCTGAGAATATTCCGTGTTCATCAACCAAAAAAAGGAATGTTACAATAATAGAGAAACAGAAAGAACTTTCAATAGAACTGCTTTTTTAAAAAAATTTAATTAAATTAATTAATTAATTAATTTTTTTAATGAAAGAAGAGCCCTGGCTGGTGGGGCTCAGTGGGTTGAGTGCTGCTCTGTGAACCAAAGGGTTGCCAGTTCGATTCCCAGTCAGGGCACATGCCTGCGTTGCAGGCCAGGTCCCCAGTAGGGGGCGCACGAAAGGCAATGCCACATGGACGTGTCTCTTCCTCTCTTTCTCCCTCCCTTCCCCTCGGTCTAAAAATAAATGAATAAATTCTTTAAAAACATTGAAAGAAGAAAATTTTTAAAAGATGTGCTTGCCCTCAAATGCACAGCTGTAATCTCCAGGTTTGCCTTGGGTGCTGTGGGTGAGTCTCCAAGGCACGGACCCTCCATGCTTGTGCGGGGTGCACGTCTCCCTGGACACTGAGTGTGTCCTTCGTGTGAGCCTCCCATAGCTGGAGTAGCCTGGTGGCTTCCAACACACATTCACCCTCTCCCGTCCTACAGACCAGGCATCTGAGGTCCAGGAGGCCCAGGGATGAGCTCCCTCCACAGGCTCCAGGGAGGGGCCTTCCTGCCTCTTCCAGCTCCGGGGGCTCCAGGCATCCCTCCCGTGTCTGCCTGCGTCTCCACGTGGCTTCTCCTCTGGGTCTGCGTCTCCTCTTCTGTCCCTTCTCAGAAGTCCCAGGTAGCCTCGGTTGGGACTTGAGCGTACCTTTTGGGGAGACAAATGTTCCCTGCTGCATTCCTTACCCTCAACATCCGCACAGGTCCATCAGGGGACTCTCCCCCTTCATCCCCAAATAGCAACTGAACAGGCGTTTGCACACCAACCTGAGTGACCTGCCTGCGTGCCTGTGCCCAGCCTTGGCTCAGGCACCCAAACCGTGGGTCGGACTCATTCCTCCGTTCCTCCCTCTCCCACCCCAGTCCAGTCCATTCCCACAGTCAGGTTCTCCTGGCACCGCTGCCCCCTCTTGGCGGGGCCTGTCCCACCCTCCACAGCTCACCCCGCTGGTCCCCGGCATCTGTCTGGTGGGTGCCGGGGTCCCCT